>PVKC010014870.1:0-13255 GCA_004027635.1 Crocidura indochinensis | reverse complement strand
AAAGCAGCAAGACCAAAGAAAGGAAATCACTTACAAAGAAGTAAATCTAAGATTACAGCAGATTTATCGCAAGCAACTCTCCAGGCCCACAGGCTTGGTAGGATATAGTGAAAAACTAAAATGAATGTCTCACCTAGTGGCCAAACTTGCATTCAGGTTTTATGGAAGAATATACATCTTCACAGATAAACAACAGCTTTGAAACTTTACAGATTCAACCTTAAAAGAAGAATTGAAAGATCTATGGTATTTTAAGGCAAGACAGACCCTCACAAACACAGCATATTTATACAAAAAGATGACACAAGGGGCCAGAGATATAGCATGGAGATAGGGCTTTTGCCTTGCATGCAGAAGGACGGTGGTTCAAATACTGGCATCAAATATGATCCCCCGAGCCTGCCAGGAGCGATTTCTGAGAGTTGCTGGGTTTAACACCCCCCCTACAAAAAAGATGACACAAAGTCCCATAACAAAAACCAAGTTTTTTTTTTCTTTTTTTGGTTTTTGGGTCACACCCGGCAGTGCTCAGGGGTTACTTCTGACTCCATGCTCAGAAATTGCTCCTGGGAGGCACGGGGGACCATATGGGGCACCGGGATTCAAACCAATGACCTTTAGCATGAAAGGTAAACGCCTTACCTCCATGCTATCTAATCAAGTTTAATGGACTAAATTCATCAATTAAAAGATACAGAGTGTCAAAATGTATCAGAAATTAAATCCAACATTTTGCTGCCTACAAGAAACATATTTTGAATACTCAGAGAAAAGACAGTCTCAAAGGTTGAAAGACGATCCTTCAAGCAAACAATTCAAAGCAAAACAAAAAGGCTTTGGTGGCCATACTAATATCATACAATACAGAATTCAGGCTTGAAGAAGTTATGAGACAGAGAGGATCACTTCTTAATAATCAAGGGATATGTATATCAAGAAGAAATCACACCTTTAAACATGTATGCACCCAATGAGGGACCAGTAACATACTTAAAACAATTACTAATATACTTGAAGAAAGATATCAATAAATAGCAACATAGTAGTAGTGAGAAACTTCAACACTACTCTATCACCTCTTGATAGATCAACCAGGCTAAATTTAAGGATATACTGGCTTTGAAGAAATAAATGGAAAATAGTGCTTAGTAGACAAATATAGGGCTTTTCATCTCCACAAAGTTGAATACACATTCTTCTATAATGCACATGAGTAATTCTCCAAGGAAATCCATATACTGGCCATAAAACATACTTCCATAAAATCAGGAGAAGAGAAATTATATCAACTAATTTTCGATTCATACCATGATGTACTAAAAATAGAAGGGACTTAAAAACAGAAACAAGGAAATAACTTTAACACCTGGAAATTAAAAAGCTCACCACTGAACAACCAGTGCCTCAGAGAGGAAATCAAAGATTCCTAGGAAAAAAATGAAAATAAAGACAAAAATTATCAGAATATACGGGACAGTATAAAGATGGCATAAAGAAGAAAATTTGGGGGCCGGGCTGTGGCGCTGCAGGCAAGGTGCCTGCTTTACTGCGCTAGCCTTGGACGGACCACGGTTCGATCCCCCGGTTCCCATATGGTCCCCCAGGCCAGGGGCGACTTCTGACCGCATAGCCAGGAGTAAGCCCTGAGCGTCACTGGGTGTGGCCCAAAAAAAAAAAAAAAAAAGAAGAAAATTTATAGCTTTGCAAGCATTCATCAGGAAGAAAAGGCTACATAAATATTTTAATGGCTCAGTTAAAAATTTGGAAAATGCTCAGAAAAATAGGCCAAAAGTGGGCAGGTAGAGGGAAATAATAAAACCTAGAGCAGAAATTAATGAACTGGATGCCCAAAAATCTATCCAAAAGATGAATGAAAGTAAAAGTTGATTCTTTGACATAATAAACAAAATCAATAAGCCACTAGTAAGATTCACAAAGAAGTGAAGAGATAGAAATTTAATAAACAGAATCATAAATGAAAAGAGGGACATTAATATAGTATCAGTAATATCTAGTATCTCTTGATGTTTGGTAGTAGGGCAATGACACATGTTTGAATAGAAACAAAGCACTTGCATATTATTAGAAAATGACTAAAACTTTAACTGGGTAATATGCTCTTTTCTATATTTTATTATACTTATTATATTTCTTACAATATATGTATATAGAGAACTGAACCAATGAATTGAATCAATATATCTGATCAATATTCTGAACCAATAAACTCAATCAGTATACTCTATTTCATAGAGAGTTGCTCTTTTTTTTTTAGGAGACCTGCCAAAAATGACCAGGGGTCACAGGAGTGACCCAGTGATTCTTGTCTAACTAGACCATCAGTTCAGTGCAAACTCCTGAGGATATGGTGCTAGCTGGGATTCTCCAAATAACTCCTGCCATGTTAGGGTCCTCCAAAGATGCTCCCAGTAATGCTGGGAAGGCCAAGTTGTTCCTGAGTTTAAACTAGAGATGATCACATGTGCCTTAACTCTTGTACTATCCTTTGACCCTTGATGGTTCTTTATGGGTAGAAATACCAGAAATGTTTCTTTCTTGCTCCACACTGATTAAATTTCAACTCTCCTCTGATTTCTTGCACCTTGATTTTCTTTTTCCCTTCTTCTCTGATATATAACACAGATATCTTTCTCTCTGGAGAAGAATTCTTCACTCTTCCTTCTTCTCCTAGCACTTTCCATTATAATTTTTAAAATCATTACAGATTTTCCCAAATTATAATGATAATAGTAAGTTTTAGGTAACTCTGATTTTTTAAAATATTACTTCATTCACATTTATTTTTTCCAATATTCAAAAGCATAAGAGAATTCTACCTAGTATTTTCTGTACTCACAATGTTATAAGCTGGAAGCCACACCCGGTGTGCCATTTGATGAAAGGAGACTTAATTAGAAGCAGAATTCCTGTCAGTTCCTGTGACCAGTTAAATAGGGTCATTTAACCACTTTATTGTTCTGTATTTTTTATTGTTCTTATCTTATTCTCTCTAAAATATCAAGTTGTATTGAGTTGTACTGACATAATCTATTTTACTGTTTGTCTCAGATTATACTATTTGACTTTTTAGTAGTTTCAAACTGCAAAAGAGAAAAGAAAACAAGCACACACAAATATAATTTCGAGTACAAATAAACTCTGAAGTTCATCTGGGACCTCATAAACAAGAGTGATGAATGGTCCATGAGTCATTTCAAAGGTTACTGTGGCTAAGCCCAGACTATGTAATTAATTTTAAAGTGGAATGACTCTTAGGCACAAAGTATGAGGAATTATTATTAATGATATAGCTAGAGACATCGCCGAAGTTACCAGTTGATTTTATGCCATCTCTTTTATCAACAATGGTGTCTTAACCTACTGGATTAAGGTTTATCATTTTTCATTCAAGAAAAATAGTCAACAAAAGCATGGGGGAATCATAGGCACATTTTGTAAGGCTTGGTGAATAGTGAATATGCGTAACACTTTCTTTTTAAGCATCTATTATTTATAAGAATTGTGCAGAAGTCTAGGAATATAAAGACAAGGAATTATCTTTCCTCAAGAATTTTATAGTGCAGAAGGCTAGAGAGTTAGTACAGCATTTAAGGTGCTTACCTTGCATGTGTCTCACCCAGGTTCAAATATCCCTTGCACCTGATATAGTCACCCCAAGTCAGTAGTGATCCTTAAGTGCAGAACCAGAAGTAAGCACTAAGCACAGTCAGGTGTGGCTCACAAACCAAACAAACAATAACAAAAATATTTATAGCTTTTTAAATTTAATATATATTTATATATTTTAATAGGTAAAATATTTATAGTCTAATGGGGACACAAAGTGATTACTATATTATGAGATATGCTCAAAATAGAACGAAGTACAGTGAGTAAATAAATAAACAAACACTTAGGGGGTCAATGTATATAATAGAATATATTGGTGACAAACTTACTAACAGAAATGCCAGAACCACATTATCCTCTAGGTTCTTGTTTTATTATGGAGCCATAGTATAGTGTGCTAAATCTTTCACAATGAGAAAATACAGACTATAGGATTCTGTCACTGAAACATTCATCATATTCATAGAAAATGGCAAGAATCCTCAAGTGCCTAGCTCCTTAAACTGTGGAAATAGGGCCCCTTCTAGCAAAATGTAACTGAGTGTAGAATGTTACAAAATAAAAATTAAAAAATTGTCATGCAAGTGACCAACAACAGATTAATGGATAAGGCAAATATATTATATACACCATGGAATACTAACTATAGAGGCATAAGGTATGATAAAATCAGGCGATTCATTGAAATATGGATGAAACTAGAGGATATCCTATTATGCTGAAATGAATTGGAGGTGGAAGGACAAGATATTCTCACTTATCTGTGCTATAGAGACAAAACAAAGAAATGAAAGGTATAAAATGATGGCAAACTCTTGGCCCTGAATTATAGAAATACAAATGCAAAACAAGGAATTGTAACAGGCATAATTGAGAAGGTAGACTGGTGATAAAAGATGTTAGGGGTCTTTCAAGTGGAGTAGGTTACATATATTCCTAAAACTGACTAGTCCCCACACTCCTAGGATTAGTTATTCCCTTCTCTGTGGACCTACATATGTGAATTAGAAAACTCTAAGCAATTCACATATGCAACCACATTTCAGAGTCATTTCAGAGTCACTAAAGTCTATAGGCTAACTGGGTAAAAGCCAGGTACACTAAATGGGTAACTAATATTGTCCTGGTACATGTTTATGAAGCATTTCATTCCTTACAACTGTGAAACTGTAACTCTTAAGATGTGCCTATGTTTCTTTTGCTTTCTTGGCTTCTATATCAAAACTCTACTCAAGGTCAAGGATTGCTTCTCTGCCCCACCTGGCCATGCCTCAATGAACCAGGACATATTGAACATTGCTCTAGATTTGGGCTATTCAGGCATATTGAAATGTACTGAATAAACATTTCTTTGTCATGTAATAAGTCTGTTTTACAGGCCTCATTTGCATGCCAAAGTTATACATTTCATTAACTATAAATTGAGAGCATGCAGCAAAAAGGCTGCAATAGTCCATATGATCATGACAAAATGAAAAAGATAAAAAAATATTACATATTACAATATTTGGAAAACAGGGCTTTACTGATCTGGGAAAAACTTTTTCCTTTGACTTGTTATACGAACTTAATGTTTTGAGAGTGAGTGTGCTAAATTTAAAGTATAGGGACATAAAAAGAAGGGCCAGAATGAGAGTCACTTGCTTAGGAAATGTGCAATGTATTCAAGTACCATCGATTTGAACAAAACAAGGCCACATCAGTATTTGCCCTTTTCAGAAACAATTTTGCAATCATTGAGATACTAAGATCTAATGGAAATTTTCATCAAATAAAACTCATTACTGAGATAAAAATTATTGTTCTGTTGATTTCTCAATCATCTTTTTATTTTATCTCTGATATGAAATCAACTCTTTTGTAATTGATTTACCCTATCACCATTTTAATGACTTGTTGACAGTGCATGTCATCCAAGTTTTTAGTTAGCAAATAATGAACATCCAAAATGTTCCAAATCTGTGCTCTTTGGTGAAGGATAAATTGTAAATACTTGAGGTTAGATCAAGGGAATATAAGTTAATTTTCAAATTAAAATAGAATATGTTGTAAAATTATGCCTCAAGTTTCTATTTCCTAAGAGAATTTATTATTTGAAATAAAGTTTTTGCATCATAGCAATATTACAAAACTAAATATTTTGAGTTTTTCAAGAGAAAAGTAGAAATTAGTCATAAATATTTAATAAAATGATTAATAACAATACCAGTGAAGAACATTTCTTTATATAATTACTTATTTAAATACCATGTATTACACAGTTGCTCATAATACCAATAATTTCATAATAATACTATAATTCCAAGACCAATCCCACCACCAATGTAAAATTGTCTCCACCATCATCTCCAGATTTTCACCTCTTCCCAGTATATGCCATTGGCAGGCACAAAATAATATATTGTAAATTTCTTCTTTATAGGTAATAATAAAATTATTATTAAAGTGCAATAAGAAAATTTGTTAAAATTACTGTGTCACACAATGAAGTGTTAAGTTATGATTAGATGGTTTTCTAAGTGATTCATTGCTAGTTGATACTCTGTTTCTGAACATTCAATGGCTTTGAGTTGATGTTAACATCAAAATTGCTGTGTTTCTACTGGGATGACAGAATTGGAAAAAATTATAGGTACTGTAGGCCCTTGTATGCAGCCACTCTGTTTTGCCTGTGGCTAACATTGTGGCTTTTATGGGGCATTATTTTGGCTTCCAGGGCTTTAGGAAGTCCAAGAAGTAGAGTAAGGACTGCACTCACTCCAAAGAAGTCCTGAAGATGTTAGCCCATACACCAGTATACCCAGAGTTTTAGTTGATTTGGTGTCTTCGCAGAGTTCTGTGATTGAGTGGTAGACTGCATCATTGGGGAAGCAGTAGTTGTGGATGGTAGATACAGCTGAAGTGGGTTCAACAGGGGAAGTATTTGCTATTTTCAAAGCAGCCTGTGTGTCCATGATTTTTTTACAGCTTGCTGTACAGTTCTTTCTAAAATAAAGCTATCTAAATGCATACATGAAAACTTCTTTTGTGGGCATGGTTTCAGATGCCACAACTTCTCAAAGTACAAGAAGGCAGAAGGATGAGAAAAGTTGTGCCAGCACTCACTCTAAAAAGCTTTGGTGATGTCAGCAACTTTAAAACGTTTAATAGAAAATTTTATGGGATTTGAAAAGCAGTGTCTTGGGGCCAGAGAGATAGCATGGAGGTAAGGTATTTGCCTTGCATGCAGAAGGTCGGTGGTTCAAATCCCGGCATCCCATATGGTCCCCTGAGCCTGCCAGGAGCGATTTCTGAGCGTGGAGCCAGGAGTGACCCCTGAGTACTGGCGGGTGTGACCCAACCCCCCCCCCAAAAAAAAACAAGCAGTGTCTTTTGCCTTTAATATATACATCAGTAATAAATTTGTTTCCTAAGTTTTGTATAGGTTTTATTATATAAAACTGTTATGATGAAAAGGTGCAAGGTGGTCATCACATCTACTTCTTGAAATTTTTCCTCTTTTGAAAGAGGCATTCATAAAAAAATCACACACTTCTAAAATTACATTTTGTATTATGCATCATAAAAGAGAATGACACAGCATATGAGTGAGTATTTAAAAAGGAACTTAACCTTGTCACAATGAAGAGAAAAGGCTTATATACAGAAAATAAAGAAGATCTTCAAAGATGATAGGATTTATCTCAGAAAAGCATGCAGTAAAGGCAGTAATCAAAAACCATACGGCAGGAGAATTGTCTTGAGTGTAATGATTCGAAAGAAAGCCTGAGTAGTGAGGGTGAGAGAGTGAGGTGAAATACAATATATGGAATGGCTGATATATCGGAATGATATGCACTATGAAAAACTTCCTTTCAGAACTCCTAATTTTCTCTCTTTATTTTTCTTGGTGCTCTCAAAGGAAGATTATTCAGTCCTTTCTCTCTAGAGCCATTATTTTAATGTAGAATTTCTTCACATCTCCATCCCTAGATTTTATACCATCTTTAATATCTTCTCAAATCACACTTTTCTCCATGTATCAATTTTTAAGTGATCTTGCTGGTTTCTGTAAATTTATGCATTGTTAGAATTTATTTCTTAAGATCACAGTCCAAGATAGAATCTCATGGGCAAAGCCTCCATTCTCAGTTCAGGAACTTTCTTACACGGTTCAACAACTCTGAGGAGAATGTGGACCCAGTGTTCCTCAGATACTGTCCATGTCCTGCAAGTAACAGCCACAAATAACAATCCACCAAAATCTCTAACTGTGTAAACTGAACATCTTTTATCAACTATGTAGAGAAAATAACTTGTCATGAATGATTGAAATATGTAATAACTCTTTGGTAAAGCTTGTCCACCTTTTGGACATATAAATATTCAGACACATTAGTAGTCACCAAGATAGTCTCTGATCCTCTATTCTCTTGAAGACTAAATTTTCAGCTTTACAATTCTTTGTCATCTGTGATATTTTATTTATTTTTGCAAAATAATTTTCAAACTCTTAATCACATCCCAGGTTCCTTTATTTTTCTAAACATGGATTTATTTTTTTAATTTTTTAAATTAAAAAAATTTTTTTTTTATTTTTTTGGTTTTTGGACCACACCCGGCAGTACTCATGGATTATTTCTGGCTATCTGCTCAAAAATAGCTCCTGACAGGCACAAGTGACCATATGGGACACCAGGATTCGAACCAACGTCCTTAGGTCTTGGGTCAGCTGCTTGCAAAGCAAATGCCTCTTGGCTATCTCTCTGACCCCTAAACATGGATTTGTTATTTTTAAAAAAAAGCTATATAACTTACGTGGAATGTCTTGTTCATTTTGTATGAGGTCTATTTTAGTATTCTGAATTCATTAATTATCAAATAAATTCTTATTAGATCACATTAACACCTGTCTTCTATGGAAACAAAAGGCAAATACATATCTTTGTTTTGTTTGTAAGTTATTTATTGTTTACAAAAAGGGCAATAAAGAACAGAAAATAGTACTACACAGCATTGATGCATGATCAAAATATTAGTCAGGGTCAGAGTCTAGAAAGAGCAAAAGTTCTTGCTGTGGATGCAGTTGACCTTGATCAGATTAGCACTGCAAATGGTTGTATAGCATCGCCAGAAGTAACAAAGACATGACTAATCCCTGAGTACTGCCCTCCTTCAAAAGAATATCTATGATAAAATCTAAATGGTGATAAATTCTAATAATGCAAAGTTAAAAGAAACAGTAGAAATATTTCTGTTTGAGATAACACTAAAAATTCACAGAGAAATATTGAATTTGAGGAGGTCCTTGAAAGAGTAACATTTCTAAAATCGAAAACTATTTATGACACAGACTATATGGCCAGAGTGAAGTATAGAGAACAGAGTATTTTCTGTACACTCAGCCAATTAAGATTGGATCTCCAGAAGCATCATATGGTCCCCCAATTTGTTACAGAATTGATCCCTGAGAGCAGAGTCAAGAGTCAGCCCAGAGCACTGATAAAATTGACTTTAAAATGAAACAAAACAAAAGCAAATCATTGAAATATTTTTTTAAAAAAGTGAAAATCAAGCATTTGAGAGCTTGTTTCTTACTGAAATGTTTAACTTCTCTTATTTGCCCATAAAGTTTTGTTTTTTTACTCATTGTTACATGTTTCTGAGAAGCAGAGAAAGCTTAAAAGCTTTTCTCTGAACTGAAATGTACTGGCATGATTTATGGCCATTAACGTTTATATAGGTATTTCTGTAATCCTTCCTTATGCATATGCTTATGCCTAGTGTCATTACTGATCTCTTTCAGAAAATATTATTTCTTAATTTATAATTCTGCCTAAGGCTGAATGTATATTTATTAGTTTCAAAACTGGCCGAACAGATTTAGGTATTGAATAAATAGTAAGTGGTTAAGAGAAATGAAATTTAAGAATTAATGTTAAATGCTGATGACAAGTGTTCTAACTTGATTCATGTCAGTGGGGAATTATTCTTGTCACTGATTATTATGAAGAATGACACAGCAGCAGCATCACTAAGAGAGACCTATGAAAAGTTAGAAAATAATAAAAGGAACCTGTCTGCCCTAGCTTGGAATTGAAGCCAAAAGAGAAACTACAAAGATTAGATACTTTTAAAAGAATGTTTATGAAAAGTGAGGTTTTACATTTTATATGGAGTTCTGGATGATTATAAATCCCAGTATATAACTATATGTATTATATACTACAATGAAACGGAAATACAAAAATTATGGAGAGTAAATATGTTGTATTTTTCCTAGTATTACTGTGGTATGCATTTGTATGTATATATAAATATCACTACATCATGTTCATTGATTCGCATATATTGAATATCCTTGCATCTCTGGGACAAATTTTTGACAGTTATAGGCTTGTTCAAGAATATGCCTTATTCCTGATTCAAAGATTTTAAGAATCTAGAAATTTAACCATTCTATATTCTCCAATTTAGTACTGTATATTTTTTCATAGTAGTCTTGCATGATTTTTATGTATTTTTGAGATATCTATTGTAATTTTCCCCCTTTATTTCTAACCTGATTTATTAACTTGTTCCAACTATCACTTTCATAGTAGGCCCTTCTCTACTCTTAATTACACTCTTCGCTCTTTGTAGCAAGCTTCCTAAAATTGACTGGTCCTCCCAATTCTCATCTCTAATGTCTCTGGATATCATCCCTATACTGTATCCTATTTTTCTTATATCCCACACATGAGTGAGATTATTCTATGTTTATCCTTCTCCCTCTTACTCATTTCACTCATTTCAGGTTGGATGGGGTTTAGAAATACAGTGCCTGGAGTGATCTTAAAGCATATATTTTATTTTACACAAGAGTGGCATCTTCAATGAAGGGATTCTCAATCCAAAGTTTTCTTTTTCCATAGATTCTCATGTTCAGAGTATACATGATTAAAGTTGTGAGCTAATGTCCTTAAATGCTGTTTTTCATAAAGATTACAGCTTTCTGCAAAACGTAAGTGCCAATCAGAAATTTTTTGAAATTGATATTGAAACATTTCAATATCTCCTTATCAGACACAACTATCCCAGAATCAGATTCTTTTTTGAACACATCCATCTTATGTCTCACTGTAAAACTACTTGTAAAACTCCCCTGCAGAGAAATATTAAGTTCATAGAGAAAATGAACAATGTCTGCCAAATACACAAGCTTAGCTACCCATTCCTTGTACAACTGGGGCTGTACAAAGTCAGAGTTCTGCTTTCACAGGAACTACTTTTTTCCCTCTTGTCAACAAGGTGAGAGAACACCCTTCCCCAGAGCAGCCACTTCACTTCTTCATGGAGAAGATACTAGTAGTGGGCATCCATACTCTCACCCAGGGTGGTGAATATCCTAGATTTGATCACAATTGTGAATTTCACAAATTATATTTATTGTGTCACCTGTCACAGAGTTTAGTACAGCAGGGATTTTTTTTAATCCAGTCTCTCATATAATTAGTGGATACAATGTACGGGTGTGCAACTTCTGTTTATTGTGACTACACAAAAACACTGAGCCATGTACAGTGCATCATCTGTACATACATCAACACATCGGATTATTATTCTGAGTGAAATGAGTCAGAAGGAGAGGTGTAGACACAGAATAATAATTTGTGGCATATAAGAATAATAAATGGCAATATGGTAATAATATCTAGAGAAAATAGGGATGAGGGACTAGTCCATGATAGGAAGCTTGCCATAAAAAGTGATGAGTTCAGTTAGAATAGAGAAAGGTACATTATGACATTGATAGTTGGAACATATCTCTTGGACAAGAACTGGATGTTGAAATGGATAAGTGACATGCATGATATCCTTCAATTAACAATATTGCAAACAATGGTGTCATAAAGGAAATTTTTCAAACCTCAGTATCATAAAGGAAAAGAGAGATAAAAAGAAAAAAAGCAAAATGCCTGTCCCTGACATAGGCAGAGGAGTGTGAAGGGGAAGGAAACAAGGGACATTGTGGTGGGGAAAGTGCACTGGTGAAAAGGGGTGGGTGTACATTCTATGATTAAAACTCAAGTATAAATAATTTTGTAACAAATATGCTTAAAATTATTTTAAAAATGTTTCAGGCACTCTATCATAATGCCTTTATGATATATCATATGCCTTTAACAAAATGCCGTTTTCATTTTTGTGTGTATTTTAGTTTGTTTTCTTGCAGCACACACTAAAGTGTCAATAGATTTTTTTCCTTTCAGTGAAATTGCTACTTTTCTCTAGAACACTGCCCTTGCTTTTAAAGATTGTTAAAAGGTTTTTCTCTTTTACCTGTTTCATCTCCATAATGTAGGGTTTCAAATTTTCAGCACATTTTGGTTATTAAGAGGAAACATTTTTAAATGTTTTGCTTACTTATTATCAGAAATCAAAGCACTTTTCCTCAAGAAGGGTGTTCACTATCCAGAATTAACAAATGATCAGTGGATTCAAAAACTGTATTTCATGGTGGATGTTACTTCACATCTAAATCAGCTTAATCCTAAACTATATGGGAAAGTAAACACAATTTTTTCAATGTTAGAAGTTATTTCATTTGAAAACAAATTGTCTGTTTTTGCTCAATATTTTGACAGAGAAACTTTGATTAACTTCAAGCCTGTTGAAACATCGTCAAGAAAATAATTCTGATATCGACATTTTTAAAACAACACTTTTAAATATGAGGGAAGCTTTTCTGAAGAGGTTTCAGGATTTCAGAAACAGCAAAGTGCTGTTGGCCTTTGTTAAAAAAAAAAAAAAAAAACCTCTGGATGCCACTGTAATGGAATTAAATTTTTCTCCCTTTAATATCAACATTGGTAACTTTGAAATGCAATTTCTGGATTTAATAAGCAAAGAACTGTGGAGCTGAAAATTTGAACGTCTTTGTGCTAATTTAGAAAGATTGGAGAAACACGAATGTGAACTTAGTTCACAGCACAAGTGGTCTGTTTTGAAAGACCTGGAGAAGGAAGATATGTTAATTTTTAACACCTGGACTAGTATTCCTGACTCATATAACCAACTATAAAAGCTAGTGTTTGCTGTTCTTTCCTTGTTCGTGTCTACATATTTATGTGAACAATCATTTTCAAGCATGACTCTTATCAAGAGTAAATTGAGAAATTGTCTCATCAATGAGAACCTGGAATCGTGCCTAAAATTAAAAACAACATACAAATATGACTTACTCAAACTATCCAAGGAAATGCAAGGCCAATGTTCACATTAGTGTTTGTTACTTTGTCAGTCATTGTCAGGATGTAATTTTCTCTACATTGTACGGCAAATTTTATGGAATTTAACATTATCGCTAAATAATATCATTCTAAAGTTTTTGTTTTATTAGTTGTGTTATTTGTATCCTCCAGACCTATGTGGATACTTGCAAGCAGAATATTCTCAATAAAAACTTACTGAAACTAAAAAAAGTGTACCATCCTATGTATTTTTGGTTTCAAAAATGTGGCTCTCGGGGCCGGAGAGATAGCATGGAAATAAGGCGTTTGCCTTTCATAAAGAAGGCCGGTGGTTCCAATCCCAGTATCCCATATGGTCCCCTGAACCTGCCAGGAGAGATTTCTGAGCATAGAGCCAGGAGTAACCCCTGAGC
>PVKC010014869.1:0-21879 GCA_004027635.1 Crocidura indochinensis | reverse complement strand
GAACTTCAGTCTCACATCCCTGCACTCCCATCTGCACCTCCCATCTCATCAACCTTCCCCATACATCCAGGCCCTGCCCCTTAGAGCTGCAACCTCACTGCAGTCAGATAGCCTTCTCCATGGGCTTCCGTGCTGGGTTCCATCACGTGAGTAGGGCCTCCTATCCAGTGTCTAAGGCCTGGGCACTGTCCCAGAATAGGGCGACTTCTTTGGCTTCTGGTCCCCTAGACATGGCACTCATCTGGGAGCACAGCCTGTCACCCCAAATCAGGACTGTGTCCCTAGGCCTGGTGAGGGGGTGACCTCCTTCTTGCTGGGGCAACTGGAGACTGGGGAGCCCACCAGACCTGACATGCAGGAACCAGCCTGAAGCTGCAAGGATCCAGGGAATACCAGGGAATACAGTTGCCAGGGGCTGAGAGAGGAGCATCCCCGGTTGGCCTGGCCAGGCAGACTACCGTTAGAAACTGTTCTTTGGGGCTGCCCACTGAGTTGGGGCCTCCTTCCTTCCTGTGCTTGGGGTATGTTGTGTGTGTGTGTGTGTGTGTGTGTGTGTGTGTGTGTGTGTGAGAGAGAGAGAGAGAGAGAGAGAGAGATAAAGTGAGAGAAAGAGGAAGAGAGGAAGAAAGAGGAAGAGAGAGAGGAAGAGAGGAAGAGAGAAAGAGAAGAGAGGAAGCGAGAGGAAGAGAGAGAAGAGAGAAAGAGAGAGGGGGGGAGAGGAAGAGAGAGAAGTAGTTGGTTCTTTGAAACAGCGGGAAGGTCCCTGCAACCTCCCCTGCATCTCTAGGAAACAACCTTGGAGGCCCTTTGGATCAGGCGAGGAGGCAGGTGGAGACTGTCCTCCCCCATGTTTGTTTGTTTGTTTGTTTTTGGATCACACCAAAAAACTCTTGGCTCTCTGCTCAGAGATTGTTCCTGGCAGGAATGGGGGACCATATGGGATGCCCGGATTCGAACCACCATCCGTCCTGGATTGGCTGCTTGCAAGGCAAATGCCCTACCAATGTGCTGTTTCTCTGGCCCCATTGTCCCCCACGTTTTTTCCAGCTCATGTTGCCAAGCATATTTGGTCTTTCCTCCCCAGTCCAGCTCTGGCTCCTGTGGGTGTGTGGAGGATAGGGGTGCAGACTAGGGGTCATGGACCTCTCTGACCCTCACATCCCAGGAGCAAACATGCTATAGTTCATTTTAAGGGCTGAGCAATAATTATGAAATGAGGCACATGAAATTTAATAAAGATTATACTCAAATATTTAGAAGAGAGCTAAAAATACACTCCTGCTATAGTTGGTTCTGAAGGGCCCAGCAGAGCCATCACCTCCCCATCCCTGCTCCAAGTTGGGACCCCCCCTTGCCCACACCCTGGAGATTGGACTTGCTCAGCATATATGGGCACAGAGTTGCCTCAGTAGAACTGGACATCTCTTTTCCAGGCCACCTTCTCTGTGCAAATTGGGGTCCTGCACCCCATCACAATGACCTTCCATGGGGCCTGCTGGCCCAGACAAGACTTCCCAGAGAGGGGGCCAGCCATCCTGGGTTCAGAGGTGATGATAGAAGGTGATATCAGGGGTGAGTGTGGGGACAGGTTGGGGCGATGTCCATGAGATCGTGAGGGCCTGGCTGCTTCCGCTGATTCGGGGCCCACAGATCAGCATCTGCTTGATCCTGGGCTGATGGCAGTGGGCCCAGGTGAGGCTGAACTGATCTGTCTATCCCTTAGCTAATGGAGCAGCAGTGAAGGACATCCCTGTCCCCATTTGTCTGCTGTGCTAAGACCAGACACCCCTGAGCCACCTGCCTGGAGCTCAGCAGAGGGGTGGACACTGGGGCACCAAGATGCAGGGGGGCTCTAAGAGTCTGTGTATCCAAGTGTCCATGCCTGTGTGTCTGAGTGTCCGTGTCTTGTGTCCGAGGGTCTGTGTGTCCTAGTGTGTGGGTGTCTGAGTGTCTGAGTGTCCGAAAGACCGTGTTTGTGTCCCTTGCTGCTAATGTGATGGCTCTGACTCTCGAGAGTGAACCTGTGGCCCTGCAGGCAGCATCAGGGAGGGACCTTGCTGATCCCATTATCTTTCTTTCCACTGAATGTGGGTTCAGTTCAGGCAGCTGCAGGCAAGGTGGGCACAGGGTTCAGGGCATGGGGCCCTTGGTGTTGTGGTCTGGCTGCCACTCTCGTCTCTTCTGACTCTGGGGTTGCACTGTGACTGTGCTACTCCTGGCCCCCCAGGAGAGTGTTGGGGTGTCCTTGGCAACTCTGGACTAGGAACCAGCTGCTGCCTCTGATGGGTCCCTAGAGTCCAACGCCATCTCGTCTCTGCTGCTGTACTTGCTGTGAGGCATTGAGAAACCTCACGGCACCCCCACACCCACTGGGCTGTCTCCTTGTCTCCTGATGGTTCTCAGCTTCTTTCTACCCCATGTGGGTGTAGGGGTGAGTGTGGGGAGCAGGGGTGAGTATGGGAGTCCTGTAGGGTGAGTTTGTGAATTGGGGTGCAGGGGTGAGTGTGAAAGTCGGGTGACTCCAGGTCCTGTGAGGCATGAGGACGAAAACAAGGACCGGGAGACTTTGCTGAGGGTGACAAAGAGAAGCAAAGCCCCGAAGAACAAATTCATGGACCCCAGTTCAGGGTAGAGGTGGGGGATCCCCAGGAAGCCGGGGCCAGGTCAGCTGGAGGTTCCGAAGCTGCCTTGGGGTGAGGCCTTAAGACCCCTCTCAGGTCCAGCTGCAAAGTCCTCCTGGCTGGCCTTGGCTGGTGTCCACCCTTGCTCCGGCACCCTTCCTCGTGGTGCTCACAGAAGGCTCAAGTGCCTTCTTGGCCGCGGACAACAAAAGGCTTCAGAGATGTTTACTCGCTCCTCAAATATTAGCAGCCCCGTCCGAGCCAGCCAGCACTCCCTGGGGACTGAGGCTACAGCCCAGGCGCGGACACATCCAGGGAGTGAAAACCACGCTCTTCAGCCAGATGTGAATAGCATTTCTGTTCGGGCCCGGCATAGCAAATGCATTTAGCAAACGGCCCGAGAAAAACAGAGCTGTGCTCTGGCACGGCGACGCGGGCAGGCCAGGTGCGTGATTTCACCTTCTGTCAACAAACGGCCCTTCTTGATTCCTTGGACACCGACTTTGCTCACCTGGGGTGCGTGGCACTTCTGACACGTGTTGGAGTGGGTTTGCTTTGTTGGGCTGAGAGAGCCGGATCAAGGCATCTACTGTGTCCACAAAGCGTAGCTCAGATGCAGAGCCGCAGAGCCTGGCCAGCTCCACAGAACTGTTAGAACATTCTGACTCTGCCTTTGTTTCCATACCAGGCAGGCTGCAGCCGCAGGTCCCTGGCTGCCTCTGCTGGATCATGCACTGGGTTCAAGGGAAATGTCTCACCGCTGCTGGCAGTGCCGTCCTGCATTCTCGACTCGCCTTGTGACTGTGCTGCAGTTTCCCAACGTCACCTCAGTCTTGACCCGGACTCTACTTATGTGAAGCAGCGGCAGCGGCCCTTACTGGGAGAGGGGTAGTGAGGCTGACCTGGGAGCTCTGCCTTTCATGTTGGGACAGGGATTGGCCACATGGGCTTGGTCTCCTGCTGCTGACCTGGGTAGCTTCCAGACCAGGACTGACCCAGCCGCGGGTAGAGGGGGTCGTTCAGAGTCTTTGAGACAACCAGCCGTCTCTGTCCCCAGCTCCCACTCTCTGGTTGCTAGAAAGGAGAGTCCTGACTCCCAGCAGCTCTGTAAAGTGCATTGGGGCAGATTGCTGAGAGCAGCTGGGCCTTTCCAGAGCCAGATCAGAGGCAAGGAGGGCCAGGAAAGGGGCAAGAGGAGAAGGGAGAGGGAAGGTAGGGGAGAGAAGTGGATGATAGGAGGAGGACAGGGGTGGGGAGGGAAGTGTGAAGAGGGCCGTCCAGGACAGATAGCCAGCTAGGGAGAACCCGAGAGAAGGGGGTGGGTTTTTACCACAGAGACTCATCAGACATACAAGCAGATGCACGGGCACATGATGGACAGGTAAAAAGGCAGACATGCAAGCACACAGGTGTACAAGTTCATGAACACACTTAGATATGCAGACACTCAGACATGCAGACACACAGTCATGCAGATATATGCATCGAGGCACGCAGATACTCAGACAGGCAGACACACAAACAATAGATATGCACACAAGCAGGCACATGAACACACAGATACAAAGACACTCAGACATGTAGACATGCAGGCTCAACACTCAACTCACTGACACACAGATACACAGACACTCAGACACATGAACACGTAGAAAGGCAGACATGTGAGCCCATAGACCTACGAACATGTCCACGTGTGGGGAGAAGGGACACGGAGTGGGGGTCCTGCTGGAGGGGCAGGACACTGGCACTGAGGTCCTGGTCCTCTCTGATCAGCAGTTCTGCCCTGACAATGACATGGGACCTGGGTCCCCCTGCCGGCCACTGGAACAATATCTTAGAATAGCCCCTGATGTCTCTGTTGTTGGCTTGGCATCTCCTTTCTCCCCTGACAATTTTGGAAAGTTCTTGGTTTCAGTGCTTGACAGAGATTGGAGGTTTTCTCAGACCCCTGCGTGAGTGACCGTCACATCCTCAGATGTTTCCTGCTATCACTGTAGAGTGATCTGTGTGGACAGCATGTCTGCCCAGGATGGACATCTCCCAGTGTTCCCTGTGTGGTGCTTGGGTACAAGGACATGTGATGGCATTGCCTCTGGTTCCCACTCCACCCCATTCCTGACCTGGGCCTCCTTTCCAGCCCAGAGTGAGGTGCTGTGGGCAGGAGGACACATCTACTCTATACGGTAGCCACGTGGCAGCCACACCCAGCCAACACGCACTTATGTGTGCAAACACTTGTGCACCATACACCTGCATGTGTACCCTTGCACACATGGATACAGACTTACATGCACAGAGACCACACAGATCCTCACACAGATGCACATGGACCCACAGACAGACACACTCACAAATACACATAGACACACGCCCGCATGCGTGCGCACACACACGACACACAGTGTGCTCAACAGGCCTTCACTGCTTACGTCCTGCACTGCTGCACTGTCACTCAGAAGAAAAACCAGGAGTTAGGGATGTCTGAATGACACTGCCCGTCTCTGTTGGCTCTTTGGCCCAGGCACCTGCCTGATGCACGAGTTGTGTCAGGGGTGAGGAGGGCTGGGACTGTCGGTGGGCGTAGGCTCTCCCCCGCACCCGGACCAGCTCTATGAGGGGCCAGGCTAGTGGAGCTTTGGCTTGGATCTGGCCTGGTTCTGATCTCCTGTGTGCCCCTTGCCTGGACAGTAGAGGCTGGCAGATGTGCCGGGTAGAGGCCCTGGGCTGAGGCAGGTCTGGGTCCGGGCTGGGGAACCTCAGAGTGGTCACAGATCGGACATACTTCAGTGCTCTTGTGCAGGCCCAGTGCCCGGAGACAGCTTCAGCTCTTCTGGCCTCTGGGGGATGGGGGCTGCTGTGTGTTTCCATGGCGGCCTGTGGTGCCTGCTCTGCCCTGTCCCGACCACATCCATGGTCCCCTGCTAGCTGGCAACCCTACCTCTCCAGATGGTTCTAGAAGATTCTGATGATGCTAGTCCCACCCCAGCCAGCGCATCCTCCAATCATTGGGGGCTCCACTCAGAAGGGCCACGCAGGGGTCACCTGCCATCCCCTCACCGCTGGCTCTGTGACGTCCTGCAACAAGCTTCTTTCTGCCTGGCTGTAAGCTAAGGCCAAACTATTCCAGCAATGCCGTCCGCAGAGGCCACGTGGGCCTGGCTGCTCCTGCTCCTGCCTTCTTCGTCCGGGCCTCAGACCGGGGTGCTTGCAACCATATCAGCCCCAGCCTGCCCCCAGTGCCTGCCCCGACCTGGGTTCCAGAGCGGCCACGGCCACCGAGAACCCACTTTCCTGCTCGGCCTGGCCTGCAACTCCGCGAGGAAACCGCACGGCCGGCCCCTGGTGGTGCCCGAGCTCTGAGCTCTCCGGGGAGCGTCTTTCCTGACCAGTGCACAGGCTGTGTGTGCCTAGGTGCACGGTGGCATGTGGGCGTCTGGTGTGCACGCGGGCGCATGCCTCCACCCGTGTTCCTCGATCCTCGCGTGTGTGCGCGCGTGCATGCCTCCACCCGTGTTCCTCGCGGTCCCTTCCTGCAGCTGCACGCTGCGCCGAGGCGGTGGCCCGGGTCTCAGCTCTGCAGAGCCCGACGCGGGCGGCCCACGGGCGCGCGGGCGAGCGGGCGGGCGAGGAGCGCAGCTGGGCCGGCGGAGGTGGGGCCGGGGGCGGAGAGGGGCCGGCCGCGGGCGGGAGGAGGATCCGGGAAGCTCCGCGGTTATTTGACAGCCGCCAGGCCCGCGGCCGCAGCCCAGCGCCTGAGCAGGGCTGCCCGAGCTCCGGCGGCGGCTCAGGGGCCAGAAGCGCGGAGCAGCCCGCACTGGCCCCCGTGCACGGCCCGGCCCGCGCGCCCCGCGCCCGTCGCCCCGCGCCCGCCGCCCGCCGCGTCGCCATGCTGCGCCCCCAGCTCTGCTGGCTGCTGCTCGCGGGGCTGCTCCCGCGGGCGCCCGCGCAGAAGTTCTCGGCGCTCACGGTGAGTCCGGCCGCGGCCGTGCGCAGGTGACCCCGGAGGGAGGCACGGACGCAGGGAGGAGGCGCCGGCTCCGCTGCCTCCCTCCGCGGGACGTCCCTCGCTCGGGGTGTCCTCGAGGGCTCCCGGGCGCACTGCGGACGCGGAGGACCTCACGCCCGCGTGGGGTCTCCGGTGGCGACGGCAGGGTGGACAGTGCAGAGGACAGCGGCCTAGAGGGTGCAGAGAGCGCCCAGAGAGCTTGTGCGAGCCCCCTGGGCGTGCCACTGGGCCCCCCTCGGAGCCCGCTGCGCTCCCTGGCTCTTCCAGCTCCAGATCCGGGGAAAGGAATTTGGGAAGGAGCAGAAAGTACTAGCGGATTCCTTTCCAGGAACTCCAGGGCGACGGGAGGCAGGAGAAAGTGGTGCCCACCCCTGAGCGGCGTGGCGTGGCGTGGCGAGGCGAGGCGAGGCGAGGCGAGGCGAGGCGCAGAGCGGCAGGAGTCTCCCAGGGCGGTTTTGCTGTTTTCGGATCGCAGCGTCCACTGGGGCCGCAGCCTGTGGCCAGTAGCTGCTGGGCTGGGGCTGCTGGTGGGTCTGGGCCAAGCCGCTACCCTGGCCTGGCTCACTCGCTTGCAGCCCCCAGCTCTGACCTCGGGCGGGTGGGGGCTCGACTGTTTGCAAACCCATAATTAATGCAATCTGCAGAAACAAAAACATTCCACTTAAATGTGTTTTTGAACAAGTGCTTGAGAAAACAGCAAGGTGGAGGGTCCATCTCAGTGGAGGGTCGCTTTTGAAGTTCTAGGGGGAACAGAACGTGTCTGGGATCTGGACCCTGGGTGGAGGGTGCTGGGGCCCCCTCTGCTCTGCAGCTCCTTGGAGGCAGCCCTGGGTGGCGTTTGGGCACTGTGGACGGCCGAGGGGGAAGGAGCTGGGAGTCCATTGTTCATACCTCAGATTCTTCCGCAGCGCCCGAGCCTTGCCTGTGTCTCACAAATGACTTGCAGATTACATGAGACGCCCCAGCTCTGGGCGCTCCTGGGGGTGCCTTAGAGCTGGCGGCCCATGCTGTGTGCGCACACGTGAGTGCACATCTGCATAAGCACATGGAGAGACACGTGTGTGAGAACGGGCCCCACGGGAGGCCAGGTGGATGGACCCCAAGATCCCAACCTTCCTTCGTCTTGCCCAGGTGCTCAAGGAGCAGAATTGGGGGCTCTCTGCTGTCTCTGAGGGCTCTGCTCTCTTCTTCCTTCAGACCCGTGGATCTGCCAGGAGCCACTGACCCTCGAGGGTCCTCCTCTGCCTTCCTGTGTTTTTCACCCAGGATGCTCGTGGCCTGCTGTGGGTCCAGCCCAGGGAGAGGGGAGGCCGTCGGGGCCCTTGTTTCTGGGCTCCCTGGAGGAGAAGGGCAGCCCCAAATGATTGGGGCTGGCCCCACCCCACCAGGCTAAGCAGGCTGAAGCCGGTGGCCACGAGAGGCTGCCTCTTCCCCTCGGTGGGTCCCGGTACCTCAGGGATGTGAGTCCTGGCCTGTGGCTCTTTCCAAAGAGTTTTCTCTACATGCCAGAAAGTCTGGGGACAGGGAGGACAGAGAAGACAGGGGGACAGGAGGGACAGGAGTTAGCTGGAAAGCCCCAGGTCAGGCCATGATCCCAGCCTTGCTAGTCTGTGAGTGGGCAAGTCCTTTTGGTTCTCCTGTGCCGCTGACTGCAGTGAAACCCATATTTGGGTTCTCTCCTTAACACCCGTGAGGGGACTGCCACCCTGTCGTGCCTCCCTGGTGGTGTGGCCCCTCCCTGGACCCCTTCCCATGGGGCCCCTCCCTCTGGTGTCCCTCCCTGTAGTGACCCTTCCCCAGGTGTGTGCTGTACCTGCTCTGCTCTGCCAGGCTGAAGCCACTGCGCAAGCAGGAGAGGGGAGGAAAGGGAATCAAAGGTTCCGCCGCTGAGAACCAGAACATCTGGAGGCCGCACTTTGATTCCCGCTTGGAATCAAGACTGTAAATAAAGCCCCAATCGCTTCCAGACCCCGTGGGACTGGAAGTGGGGTGCTGTGGGCTGGTGCTCAGCCCTCCAGGTGCTGGAGCCAGTGGAGGGAGGGTTTCTCCTGGCCCTGACCCCACGGTCTGCTCTTGGGACCTGAGACCAAAAGCAACTTAGGAGGACTCTGAGAGGGGGAAGGCGAAGGGAGAAGAGGGGAAGGCCCAGTGCCGGTGGCTGGAGATTTGGGTCTCCTGGACATACCAGCCGTGATTTCTGTGCTGACAAGGACCTACTGGAGGAGTCAGCGGAGGAAGCCCTGATGGGATGTGTGGAAGTTGGTTGTCCTAGAAGTAACACCTTGGCCCCTAGCTCCACATGCAGTTCAGGGCACTGCAGTGTCACATGAGTTACAGTGTCTTGGGTGAGTGGGTTCCTGAGTCTCCCTTGGACTGCACCCTGGGATCCCATTACCTGTCTCCAGCCCCCAGGCTTCATCTTCTCTGTCCCCCAGCACTGTACACTGTAGCAGGAGCGGCTTTGAGCTGGCTCCTCTTTGCTTCTCTGGGTGGCAGTGTCACCCAGTCCCTGCTGCCATCCCAGGGCCTGGTCCGGATATTCTGCCTGGGATGGGGACAAGCAACAGCCAGCATTACCCCAGCCCCCGCCATCCCCTCACTGAGCCCGGTCCCAGATCCAGACAAACGTGCAGAGCCTATGACCAGCTCAGTGGCCTCTCCCACTGAGGGAGAGTGCAAGTGGCTGTCAGGCCCCTGCCTCCAAGCTGGTCCAACTTCTGGCCTTCTGCTCCAAAGGGCCTTCTGCCCCTCTGTGCCCTAGCACACCTCAACAGGGCAGTGGGGTGCCCTGTGGGTGAAGGAGGAGGCCTTGGGGTATCTCCTCACACTGAGCTTGGGGAGCAAGCAGTCTTAGGGATCTGTCGGCACCGCCCAGAGCTGCAGAAGCAAATCTACACCCAGATCCTGAGCTCCCCAGCTGCTCATGATGAGGCTCGAGGGAGTACAGGGAGTGCTGTGGAGAGGTCTGGGTATCCTGTGGGGTCCTTTTGGGGTCTGTGGGCTTTGCTATGGGGGAGTCCATGGGCTCTGCTGTAAGGAATCTGTGGTCTGGGTCATGAGTGGTCTGTGGGTTGTGCTGTGGGTGATCGGGTTCATAGACTGGATTGGTGGGGTGTTGCTGTGTGTGTGTGGGGGGGTCCATGAACTGTGTGGTGGAGGTTCTGTTGAAGATGGTCTTGGTGTCCCATGGGGACCCTTGGGGATCCGTGGGGTTCTTGCCTTCTAAATGAAGATATGGGACCCCCTCCCTGACCTCTGTCTTCCCAGCATTGGGATTGTGGTTGACTGGAAGTCCAGCTGGTGTCATCATGGGATCCACATGGCCCCGGTGAGGGGACACTCCATCACTGCAGTGCTCCACAGTGCCCCTGAGCCCCCACAGGGTCGGATTGTCCACTTGGTGCCAAGGATGGAGCAGAGTCTCTGAGGGTGCCATCACCCCTTGGCCACTGGAGTATGTCCTTAGGAGCGTGTCTGCTGTTCCAGAAGGGGTAGAGAGTACAACAGTCTTGAAACTCATTGTCCACAGAGCCCTTCACTGTAGCCCTTCTCAGCACGCATTAGGGCGGCCTTTGCCAGCTCAGGGTATCCTTGTGAACAACCTGGCCCTGTTCGCAGGCATCACAGTTAGCTTGAGCTACTGTGAGAAGCACTTTGAGGTGAGAGTCCCCCAGGTGAGGATACGTGGGGATCTGTGAGAACACTGTGAGGGCAGCAAGAGGACTCCCATTTGAGGACAGTCGGCATGGAGAGCCTTCAGCCCTGGCGACTATCTATATTCTGCCTCCAGAATCTGGCAGGATCCCCAGAACCAAGTGTGTGCTAGGTGCCCCGTTGGGACGTGTACTGCTTCTGCCTGAATGGGCACGCCTGTCCTTCACCTGCCAGGTAAATGGGGGCACTGCCAGTTTATGGTGGCCGGGGGCTTCAGCCTGGCCCTCAGCATGCCAAGGGCACTGTGGTGTCGCCAGCAGCTTCTTACGTGCCATCTCCGCCCATCACATGCCTGCGGGCAGCCACAGCTGTGCAGAGCCAGCCTTCTCCTTATGGAATCTTCAGTTCCCACCTTACGTGGCCCACAAAGGGTGCAACTGTGGGTCTGCAACTATGTGGCCTGGAGGAGTCCACTGTGAGTGTGGAGGGTCGCATCTGACAGAGCTCTGGTCTCTCCTGTACATTGCCCACCCTAGTGTGTGGGCAGTTGTTCACCTCCTGGACCCCAACATGTCCTGCAGTGTGTCTCCATCTCGGCAGCCCTCTGAGTGCCGGGCAGGCAAGGCTTTCCCTCCTCTGTCAGCCTGGACACTCCTAACCCTGCTGTGGTATAGGCCGGCGTGTGTGTGTGTGTGTGTGTGTGTGTGTGTGTTTGTGTGTGTGTGTGTATGTATGTATGTGTGTGTGAGAGAGAGAAAGAGAGAGAGAAACCTGGTTGTGAGTGGACTGTGGGTGGTTGTGGTAGGAGTGGGAGGGTTTGGTGTGAGTGGCTATGGCCAGGTGTGAGCAGGCTGTGTGAAGAGGGTGGTGTCTGTGGGTTGAAGAGACAGTCCTGAGTGGGCAGCAGGCAGGGGTGTATGGATCTGGGTGGTATAGTGGGTGTGAGCCAGAGTATATGGATGTGGCTGGTATGATCGGGTCTTGGCAGGCCATGGACAGGGTGTGGGGGGCTGTGGGGGGGGTGTGAGCAGTGTGAGATCACAGGCAGCTGTGAGTGGGTGTTGGGGGTGAGAGCAGCTGTGGCAGGTGTAAGCAAGTGTGAGGGGCTCGTGGAGGGCGTGAGGGGAGTCATGCCAGACCCAGGATTGCACACAGGATTCAGAGCCAGGCCGCCCAGAGGATGCCCGAGTCCCAAGGAATTTAGGACCTTGTATAGCCTACAGCAACCCGGGCTCAGTTCCTGGAACCACACTGCCCTGAGGGTCATCTGGAGAGTCACACATGAACACACAGAGGTGTGCCCACATATGAACACACTCATGCATATGTTCTCAGACATGAGCACATGCAGAGATGCACAGTGCTCGCACACACGTCCACTCACAGACACGTATGTGCTCACACACGAATGCAGAGCTGTACATGTGCACACATGAACACATTAACAAATGCACACATGATTATATATGAACATGCTCATAGGTACACACATGCCTATACACAAACCCACTCAGAAATGCACATGTGTTTACACACGAACACACAGATGCATGCATGCACACACAAGCACTCACAGCTACACACATGAACACATTCACAGATACATGCATGATTACACATGAGCAAACTCACAAATATATGTGTGCATATACATGAATCCACTCATAGGTGCACATGTGCTCACACATGATCTCATTCAAAAATGCCCACAGATTACACTTACATTTGTCTTGCCCTGAGCCCAGAAGCAGTGCCTCCTTTCCTCCTGTGTTTTTTTTTGGGGGGTTGGGTCACACCTAGTGGCATTCAGGGGCTACTCCTGGCTCTGAGCTCAGAAATCACTCCTGGCAGGCTTGGGGGACCATATGGGTTGCCGGGAATCCAACCTGGGTCCATCATGGGTCAGCCGCGTGCAAGGCAAACACCCTACCACTGTGTGTTCCAGCCCCCTCCCACGTTTCTTGCTTTAGGGCTGACACTACCAAAGAGACATACCTAGTCTCTCTGCTCACCTGACTGACTGTTAGTATAGAGCAGGGGTGGCGAACAGGATTTTCAGCCTCACTCAAAGTGGCAAAAATGCAATATGTGTTTAATAGATTATTGTCAAAATTATATGCTTTTGTGTGAGTTTTTGTCTGTTTTGGCAGGTCACTGTGTGGTGTGGCTCTCTGACTCTCACAGTTTAAAATCTTGGCTCTTTGTGTCAAACTTGTTTGCCACCCCTGGTATAAAGGTTTGCATATACTTTGCCCACACTTTCTAGGGGAAGGCACAGTGGCTGTTGTGAGGACCATCAGGTGGATGCTCAGAGGGATGATGTGTATAGCTGCCTTGGGCGCCCACCCTAGTGGTGAGAGAGAGACAGAGAGAGACAGTGACAGAGACAGAGAGACAGAGACAGAGAGACAGACAAAGACAGACAGGCTGGAGAAAGGGGGAGAAACTGCATATCCTTTTATTTCTGCCTGAAATCTGAAGTCTGCTGCTGCCAGGGGTTGGGGTGGTGGGGGTGGGGGTTGGTGGTGTTTCGTCTGCGAAAGATAGGTAGAAATTCTATAGCCAGAAAAATCAAGGCCTGCAGATCTGGGTTCAAGAGAGAATAGAGAATGAGGGATAGATGTAGAGTAGGTAGCATCTTGGTGATGCTTGACCCTCATGGACCTGCAGCCACTGATCTGGTCTCTATCCTGCCCCGCCCCTAAAAAAAACCTGCCAGACCTTTTCTTTTTATACTTCAGGGGTAAATGTACATTGCTAGGGGGCATGCCTAAGGGGCGTGTCCAGGTCCTACTGCCAATGGGGGGGCTGTCATCATCCTTTAAAGGTACCTTGATTAATAAATTCCCTTAAATTCATCAACAGACAGGTGGAGCTGAGGCCCAGTGAGTGTGAGTTGTTTGTTCTCAGCAAGTCAGGGTTGTGTGTGCTCAGAGTGGCTGTGAGTAAGGGGATTATCCGGGTCACACCACCAGCTCCAAATCCTCACCAGGGTCTGGAGAGACAGATCAGATAGTCGGAAGGGTGCTGGCCTTGTATGCAGCTGACCTGCATTCGACCGCCCCAGGAGTGATTCCTGAGCACAGAGTCAGGAGGTGACTGTGGGTGTGATGCAGAGAACCTGGGACGAGCAGTGAGGTGGGCTCTGCCCAGCTGTGCCTGCCTCCCTCTGCCCTGCAGTCCATGGCCAACGTCACTCAGGGGCCTCGAATTCCTCCTTATCCCTATAAAGCCACCCCACATCTCCCGCTATTACGGCTTTCTTGGCTTTCTGTCACTAAAGGTGGAAATTTCAAGACACACATTTCCAGAAATGAGTCTCTCCTCTCCTCAGCACTTCACATTTTTATCCAGAAGGTCCTGGTCAGGGCTCAGGGTCTCTATTGTGACACAGGCCTGAACTTCATGAACCCAAGATTTGAGAGACCCCCACATGAGGTGGGTTCTGCTGAGTAGACAGACACACAGCTGCAGGGGACCACGTTGGCCCTGACTTTAGCTGCTGAGTCAGGAATATCCGAGACTGCAGATGAGAGCAGAAACACCTTCTCTTGCTTCACCTCCCCAATCTCCAGCCAGGGGGAAGCACTGTAGACCCCAGGCAATTCTGCTGGGCTGGAGGGGAGCCGACCCCACAGGAGGTGTGGGTGATAGAGCACAGAGGCCCCCATTTGGGCAGCTGGCAGAGTCCAGTTCCCACGGTCGTGGGCTGCAGCCCTTCTTGGGAGCCAGAGCCCAGGGCAGCTCTTCCTCCTCAGAGCTGGGCCAGCAGCTATCTCACAAGGTAAACAAGACACCAAAAATGCCAGGAATCTGTATCCACGAGCAAAGGCCGGTTAGCAAAAGCCACATGTGCTTCAGAGGCCAGGGAGGTGGGAAGGGCTTGCTGCGCCCACTTGTAGGGTTGCCTTGCTCGGACTGGCCTGCATGTAGCATAGAACCTGAAAGACACACATGTGTGTTCATATATGTTTATGCATGCATGTCTGTCTGTCCAGGCTTACACATGTATTCACAGTGTATGCCAGCAACACAGCCTCAGAAAAGCAATCTAGTGCATATAAGTTCACATGTTCATGTTTGAATGTGTGTGCACCTGCAGGTATGTGAATGTATTATGTGTACATGTTCATGCATGTATGGTACATGTGTGCACACCTGTGTTTGATGACATGAAATGTTTCAGGTGTCACCTAGAAGGGCCATTCTTGCACATCTGTTGCTTCTGGTGATGGTCCCAGGGCCAGATATGTTTCCTTGCTTCAGTCTTATTCCTCAGACAAACCCGCGAAGCCTTGGGGACTCACAGATCCCTTTGGGTACCTCCCCCTAGATTTGAGGTCAGGTGGGCTCCCCTCTGCCCAAGAGCCCCTAGCATGGCCTGGGCCTAGCTCACAGCTGAGAGGTCTGACTACTTCTGGCCCATGCAGGACCCTGGGTCAGGCTCACACAACTGAGTGATCTAAGGGGTCTGCCTGACTACTGGAGGCTCATCCACACAACCTGAGCCTGGCTCACATTCAGTGGAGCAGGGTGGTGGTCACAGGGATGAATGTGGTCAGCCAGTCCTGCCGGAACTCTGAGTCTCTGGGTGGGTGTGAGCTCAGACATAGAGGCCGTGGGTCACAGGTGGTTTCTCTGAGAGGGTGTCAGGGCATGGAGCAGCAGGGGTGGGGCTGTCTTGATGGGGAGGGACGTCTTTGTGGGCCCCCTCCCTGAAGAGACTCTCGGGGTTCCCTAGCCACTGTGAATTCAGGAGGAGGTCTCAGGAAGCAGTTCTGTTGGACCCTGGTGCCGCTGTGTTGATCAGTACTGTCTGGTCTTCCGCACAGGGGTGAGTCACACAGTACACACAAACAGACACATAGACACATACAGACACGCAGACAAACAGACACACACAAACACACACACCTCCTGCAGCAGGGGGCAGCCTGGGGCAGCACTCCAGGCCGCCTCTTTCCTCTTTTCTTTCCACCTCCTCCCACTTCCCTTTTGTTCCCTTTACCTCCCCCTCCATGACTTGGCCCCACCAGGAGCCTGTCGTGTCAGAAGAGGTTGTGGAGTGGAGTTGTGCAAAGACACAGCCCAGTCACGAGTGCTAGGATCTGCTGCCTGGGGCTGGCTCAGGAGGTGCAGCCCCCCCCCCCCCCCGGGGACCCCTCCTCAGTACATAGTTGCTTCTGTTGTTCCCGTCTCCCTTGGAGCAGGGAGGTCAGTGCTCAGGGTCCCCGAGTGGCTCATCTCTACACAGGCTGGGCTCCCACCCTCACAGACTGTCCCCTGGGGCAGCCCTGTGGGGACTCCCAGCATCTGAAGACACAGCTGCATGTCCCATGTCCTAGCCAGGCTGTGGTGGCATCTGAGCATCCGGCACAAAAGGGGGCCCTGAGACCTGTGATGCCCCTCCTGGGCCTCTGTCCGGAGCTCCTTGGCCCCTTCGCTAGTGTGAGTGAGGACTGTCAGGGGGTGCAGGAATGTACTGTGTTGACGTCCCAAATTGTCCCCATGTTGAGTTCTGCCTCTGCGTGGCTGCTGCCTTCTATCCTGAGCATCCTCCTTAGGGAGCAGCTCCCGGTTAGCACCTCAATTCCTCAGTCTAGGGTGCTCACTGTGATCCCGGGGAGCCTGGGGTCAGGTGGTGGGGGCCTGGGTGCCCACCCCAAGGACCCTACAGCATGAGAAGTGAAGGGGGAATGTGAGAAGCCCTTTAGCCCCCAAGTTGCCACTCAGATTTTCCCTGCTAAGAATTGGGGTGCCCACCCAAGTCCCTGCTGTCTGGGGGCTGTTTCCCAGTCAGGTGTCTCTGGCTCCAACCCCCCTCCCCGTCCAGCATTCAGCCCCTCTCTACGATGCAGAGGGCAGAGCCGCGCTGTCCATACTCAGTTCTGCACTCTGGGCAGGCCCGGCAGGTATGCAGCACCTATGCTAGCCCCCCACGCCCTCCCCGCTCCCCGACTGCCCCATCCCTGGCCCCGTCCATGGAGTCACATGCCGGGAAAACCCTTCTGGCCATGCCTGAGGCCTGGAAGAGGGTCAGACAGGACAGGCACTTTTCTGGCTGCATGTCAGGGGACAAGGAGCGACCTCGGAGCTTTGTGGGGGTGGCCATGTGTGGTCCCCTGAGAAGCAGCCCTGGGCCTCACTTCCTCCTGCAACTCCCGAGTCACACACATGCCGGGGCTACAGGGGTCAGTGTTGTCCCATAGGGCAGCTTACGTGGCAGGTCACCTGTGTGTGTGTGAGGAGTGATGCCATGTGTCTATGGAGTGTCATGTGCATTTCTGGGGGCCATGTGTGTCTATAGGGTGTCATATGCATCTATGAGAGTGTCATATTTGTCTGGGGAGTCACATATGTCTAAGGGGGTGTCACATACATGTCTGTGGGGTGTCACAAGCATCTGTGGGGCGTCATATGTGCCTCTGGGGTGCCACATATGTCTATGGCGGTGTCACATGCACCTATGGGAGTGCCATGCATCTGTGGAGTATCTCATGTCTATGGGGGTGCCACATCTACGGGATGTCATGTGTGTCTATGGGGTGTCTACCTTAGAGGTGGGCGTACCTCTGTCAGGTGCTGGCTGGGCACCCCCTCACTGCCTTTTCTTCCTCCCAGTTCCTGCGTGTGGATCAGGACAGGGACAAGGACTGCAGCCTGGAATGTGGAGGCTCCCCGCAGAAGCCGCTGTGCGCCTCAGATGGGAGGACCTTTCTGTCCCGATGCGAGTTCCAGAGGGCCAAGTGCAAGGACCCGCAGCTGGAGGTGGCACACCGAGGCAGCTGCAGAGGTGAGGGAGGGGCCTGCTTGGGATTGCAGTGGGTGCAGGGCTGGGGTTCAGGCCCAGATGTGTGTCAGTGCTGGGGTTCAGAGCCCAGGAGCAGCTATGCTCCGACTCAGAGCACTTCCTTTTAAGCTCACCTTCAGCCCCTGATCCATGTTCCTGACTGCTGTGTCCCTGTGTCTCCACACTCGCAGCTGCCCCATCAGGAGGGCCCCGTCATGCCCTTCCTGTGGACGGGGCTTTGTCTCTGCCCCTAACCGGGCAACAGACCCACCATCCAGCTCCGCTCCCCTCACACGTTCTCTGCACATGCTGACCAGAGGCCAAGTCTCTGTCCCAGCCCTGCTGCGGGACCCTGAGCTGGTTTCCCAGGAAAACCCTTGTCCCTTGTCCTTACCCCAGCAGGATGGTCCTGGGGGCTCCATATGGGGCCTGTCTCATGACACACCTTGCCTGGCCCTCTGCAGGGGTCCTCCATGGGACCCTGCGCTCTGGTTGGATACAGACCCCACCCCACCCCTGCCTGCATTTGGAGCAGAGACCCGGAAGGTGTGGACTGTACAGGTGCTGTACAGCTGGGTTTGGGGCGGTCTGTGGAGGGACCATGTCCCCTCCTGGCTCTGTGCTTTTCCCTCAGAAGAGCTAGGGGACAGGCCAGCAGGCTCAGGGCTGGGGTGCTGCTGGGAATCTTAAGTTCGTGTTCCTGTGGGCATAATTTAGCAGGGGCCCTGAGCCTATGTGTCTCTCCTAGGGGCCCTGGTGGGCTTGCATAGGTCAACACCTATCCTCATGTTAGCTAGCAGATGTGCGAGGTAGGTAGCAAGCCCCTAGGCTTCTTTACAAGTTTATACATCCTTAGTTCTCGCTGCCACACAAGTAGTTAGCACATCCTCAGTCCTAGCAGCCTCCTGGGTAGTTTAGGCATCCTTCATCCCACAGCAGTACTGGTGGTAGCATCTCTGGTTGGCCACCTCCTCAGCAGTGGTGGGGTGGGGTGAAGGTGAGGACACAGAAACTTGACACCCTGCTTCTCCTTGCCTCAGTGCCCAAGTAGCCTGTAAGACCTGGATGCTGGTTAACTTGGCCCTTGAGACCTGGATGCTGACCAACCTGTCCCCTGGGACCTGGGTGCTGGCTGACTGTGGGGTTGGACATGGTTGTGTGTGCTTCCCTTTGCTACTCTAACTTTGGACTTTGGTTCTGCTTAATCTGAATCCTTCTGGAACCTTCTGGAATCTTCCTTGTTCTGTCCCTGTGCTCACATTGCCCATCATCTGGGCACTGTGACAAGGGGCCATGTGGGAGTTCAGAACTGGCAGTGCCCACAGCAGCTAGAGGTGTCTGTCCATCAGCTTCACTTCTATCAGGTACCCTGAAGCATTTTGTGGGTGTGTTTGTGGATACCATGGTCTGGGGTACCCAACCTGTCCCTCTGCTCTGCAGTGTCCCTCACTGCTACCCTGTGGGTGCTGGCCTGCTGGATACCACAAAGCTGAACTTAATGACAGAGCAGCCACTTTCCACATTATCTCAGGCCCTCTCAGGCTGTCCTGGCATCTCTCATGGTGCTGCTCTGCTCTGAGAATTGGCACTTCCCATCCCAGGGCCATGGGGATGGCCCCAGTCTGTATCGACTATTGCACTGCTGAGATGGGGCCAGCTCCGAACAACCCCTATTTACGCTTAAGGTCGCTCTAGTCTCTCAGCACAGCTTGGCTGCTTCTGGAACCTTCCTGGCGATGCGCTTGGCTGGACTGCCCCCTCTGCTGTGTGTCTGATGCTTTGCCCGGGGTTCTGGGTGCTGAGGGCATTCCGGCTGAAGAGCCTGGGGTGAAGAGTTGAGTATTTTCATCAGAGTTTCCTTAGGTGGGGTGAGATGTTTCACCAACCAGATGAGTAGGGCGGCGGTTTCCAGGACCGCATTTTTCTCATATTTTCTAGAAACTGGTGGAGTTTGTGTTTTCAGAGCTCAGAAAACACAATTATATTTTTATTTATTTATTTTCATTATCCACTCAGATTACACCCTTGCTCTCACACCAACTCAAACACATTATGATTGCAAAGCATCACTTAAAGCCGACTTCACGCTCAGGAGAGGGTGTTGTGTCTCATCTTCGTGGTTTCTGGTACCCTACGCATTTAGAGGAAGTTCTCTAGTCAAGAACTATAGAAACGATCACCGAAAGTATAGTCTTACAATTATATTTCTTCTATTGATCAGAGACTACCGGACTGGCCTAACTTTCAATAGTATGTATGGCATGGAGGGAAACATGAGAATGACAAAGCAGAGGCATGAAGTCCATGCCAGCAGCTGGGCTGTCTACTTTGGGGTTCATGGGAACAGTCAGAGGATCAGGCAGAAGGAACGATCACAGAGCTCCCAGGGGTCCACTATGGGGATGGGCCAGGTGCCTCCTTGTAGGCTGTGCCAGGACCTCTCACTCCTGATGGCTGGCTGTGGTCATGTCTTCCTTGGGCACATACCTCATGCTGGGACACCTCTGTCAATCCTCTTGTTGTTGAGCCCCTGTTGGGGATGGAGGAGTCAGGATGAATCCAGAGCGCAGGACCTCAGTGTCTTCCTTGCCGGCATCAGTCCCGAGCCCAGCTCTGCTGCCCGGGATAGGCCCTTGGGCAGGACTGTGACTGTAGGGACACCTCAGGACCCTTCTTGCAGCTCTGTTGGGCCCAGAATCCTCACTCTTGGCAGGGGAGAAGCAATCTCTGGGCCTCATCCCCAACCTCCCCTCCAAGTGGCGGCTCTAAGGCAAGGAGTGAACCTGTGAGCCTGTGTGGAAGTAGGTGCCAGGGCCTCTCCTGGGTAGGGGGTGCCCTCTGCAGGCTCCATCCGGACTAGAAATGCCTGGAGAGATGTCTCTCCTATGGTGTCGGTATCTGTGGTTTCTGTGGCCTCTCACTATATCTCTGGTTTCTGTGGCATCTCCCCTGTGGTTTCTGTAGTCGCTCCCCTCACCCCAAGTTTGTGCCTGTGGTTTCCGTGGCCTCTCCCCAGTGTCTGTGGTTTCTGTGGCACCTCCCTTGTGGCCATAGATTTTGTGGCTTCTCTTTGCTGGTGTATTTGTGATTTCTCTGGCCTTTTCTGTCTGAAGTCTGTGGCCCTTCCTGTGGTGGTCGTATCTATGACCGTTCCCTAGAGCAGGCTCACCTTCATCTTTATCAGTTACCATGCAGAGCTGTGCTGGCCTTGGCAAGCTGCCACCACTCACGCAAGCTCTTCAGCCCTGAAGCTGGTGGGTCAGAGGGGGATCTGTGAGTGGAGAAGTTGCAGGTGGTATGAGCTGAAGGAGCCGAGCGCTGGCAGGTGTCCTGGTGCAAGAGGAAGTTTCCAGCTCTTGCTGGCAACACCATCTGCTAGTCTCAGGGACAGCTGAAGGTTTTCCTGTGTCTGCTCCTGAGGGTTGGATGGGGAACTCCAGGCAGAACAGCACCTGGAGCACCGTTGGGCTCAGCCACTTCCACACCCCATCTCTGTTCTTGTCTCCACCCTGGCCCGGGGCTCCTGTCCTCTGTGGCGCACCAGAATTTTGCACAAAATGGCCCGCACGCTGGCCAAAGTTGCTCATTGCTCAATCCTGTCAAGGATTTCAGCAAAGGAGAAAATGATCTGCTTCCTGTTGAAGTGAAACACTGAGAAGTGGCCACGAGAACATGTGTTTATTTTGATTGTCTCTTAAGAGTCACATTTTGAGAGGTCCCGTGATGGTGTACCTTCACTATTAGACATACTTTGTGAGACATTGGAAAAGGAGCCTGTTGTATGTTGAGACTAGGGAAGAAATAATCACCAGCTCAATTAATGGCCCACCAAAGGCATCGTCAGTAGCCACCGACCTATTAAAAAATAGGCCCAAACTGTTCGATAATACCGTGCCAGGCACAGTAAGGGAATGTTACTTTTATCATCACCCTGAGGATTCGGGTCCTACTAAAATGATCCAATTTGTACCAGAGACTTTTTCTTTGGCTTAGAAAAAGAGATGGGGTTGGTAAGATTGGCAGCTTATTTTCAACTGCTAATATTTCAAGCGCATGTTGTTTTCAGCTGAGGTCGGTCTCCCTTCTTATGAGGTGGGTTGGACTCCGTTGAGGCATTGGCATGAACCCACACTTCCTGTCTGCTGGGATTGGGCGAAGGAACACCACCCGCCAGAGGCGTGGGAGGCTGAGCCACCAGGGGAACAGGCTGGCAGTACCCAGACAAGTGCCAGATTTGGTGTGGTTTGGAGACCAGCAGCCAGTTCAGGGCTCCAGCTCCCTGACACTCGGATGTCCCACCCCACCCCCACCCCCGTGGGCTATGCCCACCCACCCCTGGACATACCTTCACTTGCACATAGCAGGGAGGGGAATGTCACAGGCTTTGCCTCAGAACTGGAGTCCCAGAAAGAAACTGATCACAAGACCACAAGACTGATCCTAGATCAGCAGACTGGGGAGGGTCAGACACTTGGGTGGCCCACAATGCTCTGGGCTCAGATAAAAATGGTGGTTGCCCAATCTGAGGGTCACCAGTCCCTCTTTATGATGCTGAGTGAGTGGACAGGGGGGCAAAGTGGATGCTCTGGCATTTAGCTTTATATTTTAAGTAGCTCAGCACAATAAAGATTTTTATGGTGTCCAAATTTTGAACATTAATTTTCTCTGCAGAGAATGGGGACCAGAGCAATTGATAGTACAGTGGGGGTGGGGGCTTTGCTTGCACAAAGGGCCGACTTGATGTTGATCCCTCATGCCCCACAAGGTCCCCCAAGCTCTGTTAGGAGTGATCCTTGAGTGTAGAG
>PVKC010014868.1:0-21853 GCA_004027635.1 Crocidura indochinensis | reverse complement strand
GGTACTTTGTCTTCAGTCACCTTTCTCAGCCATTAAGGAAAATGTATTTCTTCCACCTGGTATCTTCTATATAAACTCTATTTTTCTAAATGTATGGATCCTTGAATGGTGCTTCAGCTTGTGTTTTTGACTTATCTTCATGAATGTATCATGTGCACTGAAAAGTGATGTCTAGTTGCATAGTTGGAGGTGGAGTATCTTGCACATGTGGAGTGCTTCGAGCTTTTTAGTCACACTGTTTCCTTTTCCAGGGTTCATGTTTCTGTGTCAATGGAAAACAAATGGTATAATCCCTCATAATTCCTTTGACAGTGTTTCATATTTATCTTTACCTACACCAGTGAAAGCCTGTCTAGTTTTCAACTTTCCCATGCAACCTTCTCCTAGTGTGTGTATCATACACTTTTATGAGTATATTCTGGTCAATGTTTGAGATCAGGTTCTTAAGACACCAAATCAGAGATAATTTCTTCTTTTTTTAAAAATATAGTTTCATTGGATTAAAGAGCCATGATTTACAGTAATTGGAAGTTGAATTTTAGGCATGCAATGTTTCAATGCTCATTCTACCACGAGTGTCCCTCTTGGTATCACTAGTGGTGACTTCCTATCCCTAGTACGTCATACTCCAACATTCTCCCTTTCCCCTACTCAGGTCCCTCTTTTGCCACCTGGCAGACCAGACACATTACAAAGTTTAGTGGTTGTAGCTTAAATATCATGTTTTTAATATATAATATTTGATAATTATATCCTAAATATTATATACTATACATCACCCATATATACTATTTGTATCACCTCTATATACTATATACTATATATATACTATATATCACCTATATAATTAATTCCCCATTAATTTATTTCTCATCTTCCTTCCCATCTTGATTTATTTCCTTCTCTTGTTAACCTCCCTAAGCTCAAGGGTAATCTAGGCTCCCCTGTATTATAACATTACATTTCCTCATCCAGTTTTTCTGTATACCACAAGTGAGATTATCCTGTGAGCCAGAGGTACTTTATTATTTTTCCACTTTGATGATTTATTTTATTTTTATAACTAAATTCTTTAATGAGATCACTATGAGATAAACAGAAAGTTGCTCATGGTAGTTTCATTCATTCAATGTACATTCACCAGTGCACATTTTTTCCTCTAATGTCCGAGTTTTCACTTCTGCCCTCTCTGCTTCCCTCTTACCTGCCTGACTCTGTGGCAGATAATTTTCTTCTCTCAGAGCTATTTTCAAATAGTGATTTATTGAGAATTTTTTCAGGAAAAGAACCTGCGAGGAAATGAGGAATATAGGATGAGTCATGAAAAGAATGTTTGCAAAGAAACTAGGCATCATTAATTCATAGAACTTCAAGTGGATGCTGGTTAACAAGGACTAAATGAGGAAATACTTGTCATAGTGCATAAATATCCAGAAATAAAACCAATTAGTCTTGGATCTAATGTACCACAAAGTGACTATAATTAACAATACTGCATTATATACTTCAAGTTGCTAAAAGACTAGATCCTCTATACTCTTATTAAAAAACAAATTAGTTATTATGCAATGATAGCGATGTTTGCATATCTTATTGTGGTAATAATATAATATAGGTAAGTGCATGAAATCAGCATCTTCAGCTTATGCTTTAAAATAATCTATTTATGTAGACTGTGGTTACAAAAAGTTCATAGCTGGGTTTCAGTCATCAAATGTACACCACCCTTCACCAGTGCAACTTTCCCACCAACTTTCCCTCTTTCCCTACCTGTCTTAGAGACAGGCATTGTATTTCTCTATCACTGTCATTGTAGTTATTAGTGTAGTTATTTCTCTAACTGTACTCACCACTCTTCGTGGTACACTTCATATTGTACATCAGTCTTTCTAGTCCTCATCTCTATTGTCTCTGGGTATTATTACAATACTGTCTTTTATTTTTCTTAAAACATATATATGAGTGAGAATAATATGTGTTTATCTTTCCTTGTGACTTATTTAACTCATCATAATAGTTTCCATGTCCATCTATATATAGGCAAATGTCATGACTTCATTTTCTCTAACAGCTGCATACTATTCCATTTGTAGGTATACTACGATATACTCATTGGTTGTTAGGTCTCTGGGTTATTTCCAGATTCTGGCTATTGTAAATAGCACTGAAATGAACATAAGTGTGTAGAGGGAATTTTTGTATTGCGTTTTTGTATTCCTTGGATTATCCTTAGGAGTGGCATAACTAGATCATAGAGGAGCTCAATTTCCAGTTTTTTTTTAAAGGAACTGTTTTTCAGAAAGGCTGGATCAGTCTGTATACCCATCAGTAATAAATGAGAATTCCTTTCTCCCCACATCCATACCAACACTAGTTGTTATTGTTCTTTTTGGTATGTGCCAGTCTCTATCGCTTACCTGGCAGCACTTTCTGGGCACCATCAAGCACATTCCTCTCTCTGTCTCTATCATTGATGCAATATTGTGTTTTGAGTTATATATCAAAAGAAAAATAAAATTAGGCCTTATGGGGAGCCTGGTCATTGCCAGATAGATCCTTTTGGATCACACAAAATATATATCTTATAGAAAGAAAAGGTGATTCTGCTCAACCATAGTCTTTGCTGTTGAGGAAGTAATTTCAAGTGTAAGTCTTCAAGAAGAGTACAGATTTTAGCCTCTAGGAGGCAATATGGTATCTAGAGATTAGAACACCTATTGGGTAATTCAATACTGCCAGAATATACTAGAAGATATTCCTAATTAATTGATGAGATGATTGTTCTATTCTTCAAATATGCAATGAATGACAACTGAATTGCAGGCATAATAATAGAAATTTTTTAAATAAAAGTATAGTATCTGTGTTCAAATTTCTTGAAAACAAACATTCAAGCACGGCATTGTGATAGAGGACCTAGCTCTAAAACTGGGGTTTGGTTAGGGATTGCTTATTAGAACAAGGTAAAATGAAAGTAACTAGCACTGGTACCCAGAATAAGAGAAGAAGCTTGAAAAGGATGTCATACAACTTTTGAATTATTGTTCCAGAGTTTGTCTACTCAGTCTTGACTAAGCACAGTCTTCCTGTGGGGTTGATTGAGAATGAGATTAAAGATTTGGGCTAATGGCTCATATTTGGAAGATTATGCCATTCAGGTTGTACAACAATAACTTTGGCAGGATGCAAATAAATCTTAAGAAAAATAATTACTGGCACTAGAAAGAGACAAGGAATTATCTAACTTCCGTTAGGGCAGAAAATGATAAGTTTGAACTTAATACCTCTTGCTCCACCATTCAGCTATACCTCAATACTATATTTGTATGCACTTTCTGTTCTTGAGTTTAATTTGAGAATCTCCAGGTTATGTTCTATCCATTAATAAACTCCAGAGATTCTTCTTGTAGTTCCAGAAAAAAGTCAGGGTTAATTTGAGCTATTTACTGGGAATATTTGTGCTATTTGGTCAAAACAGAAGCAATTAGAGTTACAAAGGGGATGGATGGACTCTACCATTAGGTCTGGCTAACTTATGTCAACAGATCCTGTCAAGGTTTGCTCCAAGCATATAATCTTGGATGGAAGGGCAAGGTAAAAGGAGGGCTTATTTTTATCAAAAGAGGTATCCAAGGAAAACAAAACCATCAAACATAATCCACCGCAACATTTTATATTGATGCAGTCATATTGAATATATGCATGGCAAAATCTACAGAGCTGTGAGTTTAATGTTACTGGCAAGCTCCAGACAAGACTGATTTGACAAGTTATATTTAATATGAACTTTCAAAGAAGGTACTGATTTTCATTTGACAGATTTTATGATGGAAGTCAAGCTGACTAGCTTATAATTGACAGGATTTTTACTTATTTTGGAAAAGTCATAGCAACCAGTGGACTGTGGTTTGCAATCTATACAGTCATTTCTTTAGCCTCACAAAGTTAGAGAATTTAGTTTCTAAGTTTTGCCACCAGTCTTGTCAATTCTTAGGTGGTTTCACCCCTATCTCTTCAGGCTTCTTCCTTCTTAAATTCAAGAGTTATTTCTTTGGTTAAGTCCAGTGTCAAAATCATGAATTTTGTTGCTTGTTGACTTGTGCAACTTCTGAGAAAATGATTTTCTTGCTGTGATGTGAAATTGACTTTTCATCTTTAGTGACCAACCACTCAAACTCCTGTTTCGTGTGCTTAGAGGCACACAAATCTATTAAGGGTCCACATGTGCTTTGAGAAAAAAAATTGCTTAAAGTGTAGCATATTGGAAATCAAAGACTTATGCCTGAGATAACTTTGAAGAACTATTATAGCATTTATTCTTAATTGTTATAAGTTGAAACTAATTAATACAGATAAAGATAACAACTTAAAGGCTGCAAGTTTTGCCCACTTAATATTGAAGAAATTAGTCTGTTCATAAATATTCCATTATATTTCTGTGTTTTCACATCTTACATATTATTCTAAGAACGTTTACTTATTATATTTTAATTCTAGTCTAAATTGCCATGAATATAGTGATTCTTTTAGTTACCCTGAAGGATAAGTTACATGAATAAAAAAATGACCTAGGAGCATTAGTTTGATTTTGGAGAAGGTATAGATTAAAATACAGATACTGGTGAGAGAAATTGGAGCTTAATTCTAAGAATTATGCACATTTTTGGTCCTCATTTGTGTCATAGATATTTGTTGAGCACTTGTAATAGGGTTCTGGGTAAAAAGAGGTCACCAAGTCATGAGATCGTTGTCAAGAAGGGCATACAGATCAATAAACCCTTACTGATAACAGAGTACAAAAGGTATGGATTTTGTGCATACTGGATAAACTATTCCTATGGGTCTCAGTAGGATGGTTTTTCCATTTTGGTGAGCTTCTGAAATAGTATGCAGTAAAACTTAATTCAGTCACTTTTATAGCTAAAGATGTTAACTATTCTATAATAAATAGACTAAAGCAATTTTCTCCTTTTTGTTACAATGTTTTCCAATCATGGGCATTTCATATACCATCAAAATTTATAATGGGACAGCCCATACTAGCAAAAACTTTTTGATCATTTTGTAACGAATGGCATATTAAAAATGTCATTGGTATCAGCTACAATCCTCTGGGACACGGTATCATTTAACATGCTCATAAGACCCTCAAAACTCAATTACTAAAAAACAGAAAAGGGGGTATACCACTGCTTGACTTTTTATCCCTGACATTTTCTGTCTTTAAATTTCTAAATTTGCCTCAAGGAGAGACTTAAACAGCTGCTGATTGACACACTTAGGAAGGTGCACAGGCTCAGAGAAAATTAATTTACCTAGCTGAGTGAAAATTGACAAAGAATGAGTAGCAGGTAACTTTCTCATTTGAGGAAAATGCATGCTTCTATTTCCACAGATGGCAGCCCCACCAAGAAACTCTGCGTCGCATTTTGCCTCGTCAAAAGTTGAATTCATCAAGACTTAAAAAAGTCCTCTAGCTCCTTCAACACATCATGAAGCCACATGAGGGAACTAACCCAAAGAGGAGAAGCTGCTCTTAGAAGCTCCTGCACTTGGGTCACCTCTAAATAGTAGTAGTCTTGTTTTTCAGCCCTTGATGACACTCACTTTCAAGATAAGGAAGGACCCCTTTATTTGTTAGCTTTCCTCTAGTTTACTCTCTTGATCCTATTCACATCAATAACCATATTGCTGCTTAAATTGTGTGTTCTACCTTTCACAGCTCTCCTTTGCTCTATTCCCCATTGCAAACAGAAATGTTCTTATAGTTTTGCTCAGAGAAGTCCATGGAAAAGGAACTTTGATGCTCTGGACTTGTATTATCATGCTCAATGAAAGAATGTTTAGCAACTTGATTTCAAATTATGTATGTATAGCTGCAGAAATGTACTGATGTTTATGATGTTTATGTTCAGAGAAGTCTCTGGAAAAAGTTAGATAAGACAAAGATATGCAAAAAGCTGATTGATTTGAGATTGCTCTCTTCACAATTTAACCTGTGGTGCTTTTACAGCCAAATCTACCCACCCTCACAAGCAGTGATGCCTAGGAATTAGAAATTACAGTAACTGGATAAAAAAATTCCTTACTATCACTCTGTCAGAGGCTGTGAGGGAAGCCACTCCTTGGGTCAAAGAGAATATTATGTACCCCTACCCATCAGAACAGGATAACTGGAATGGTAAATTCTCACTGTCTTAAGTTGGCATATTAGACCACATTTCCTGACTTTATATTAATGAAGTGGTTTGACTCATTTCCATATAAAACAGGCTGGAATCAGATGTGGGAAACTGGGAAATAGGGGACAAAATCCCAACTGGCTTACAGGGCTAATTTTGCCCTGGGAATGGTCTTTTCCTTTCTTAGCCCCATATTGAGTTTCATCTCTACCATCCTAGATGGGGCAGAATAACTGCTGTAGCAATAAGTGATGAACCAACTGTGTATGTGGTAATGTATGGTGCCGATCTTTATGTTTGTAGTCTATTCTTATGTCTGTGTTGTACCTCAGCAAAGCCCTTCCCATCCCCCCCTTCCTTCCTCTTCTCCAAAGTCTTTCTATTGTTTTCCCTGTGCTCCCCTATCCTAGATTTGTTGCTTTCTCTCTTAAACCTCATTATTCCTACAACTCAACACCCCTTGTGCCTTGGAACACACCCTTCACCCTTGTATCCTTTCAGCCTCTTGTCACTTGAATAAGAGGACTAAAACCTACAGTTGGTGCACACACCCCACACCCCAACATCACCATAGACTGCCACTCGAATCTGGGCTGACCACATTGATTGGCTTTTCAAGTGGGTCCTGGCTCAACATTGATCTCTGCCCATGTATTTGCCCCACAGAAAAACATTGATTCTTCCTTTGCCTCCTTGACTGCTCTTTACTGACAGATTATCTTGTTAGTCTTTCATAATAGACCTATGTTAAACTTGATTTACTCCAGATAATGGAGGAATATATGTATTTCTTTATATGGATTTCTTGGGGGAAACAATGTTGTTATTATACCTATATATCAGAGATAATGGAGGATGGTATTAACTGAGGGATAGATACTGAAACCTAGCTATAGACCCATGGTTCCCCAATAGTATTTTGTGGCAATATTCTTCTTTTTTCTTTTTTAAATAGATCCAGTAAAATGGGATGTCTTACTGAAAGAAAGGAGTTTCATCTATCTAACCCAAGAACTAAAAATTTTGAATGTTGCAGGTGGGTCCTAAGCCCTGATGTTGGTCATGTTGGCTTGACTTATGCTTTCGCTGCTTTGAGACTGGCCATACATTCCAAACTATGGTTCCCACTGAGGGCCTTAGATGAAACTGGCCCAGGCTTTGTGCTACCCTGACAATGACAGGGAACCAAGGCAAGCTTTCTGCTACCCTGGTAACAACATGGGACTGGAGAGAGCCCAAGAGCTCCTCTCACAATGACAGCCACTGATAGCACAGCGGTAGGGCCTTTACACACCTCACACTGGATGGACCATGGTTCGATCCCTGGCATCTCATATGGTTCCCCAAGCTAGGACTAACTCCTGAGCATCACTGGGTGTGGTCCAAACAAACAAAAAGATGAGGGAAAGAAAGCCTTTGCTTTTCTTAAGACTTAGAAGAAGGATCATCTGGGGTAAGGCAAACTAAAGACTGGCATGAATCCTGCAGTTGTAAGATATGACCAAATGCTTCCTGGGAAAGGCTCTAAATCTAGGTTAAAAGTATTTATTCCAGCTTTTTACTGTACCTATGCAAAATGATAGCCACTTTTACCACTTTGCTATAATCTCTAATCTTGGGTCCCCACTTTTCTTTTTTTGTGTTTTTTTTTTTTTTTTTGGGCCACACCCAGTGATACTCAGGGGTTATTCCTAGCTATGCACTCAGAAATCACACTTGGCTTGGGAAACCATATGAGATGCAGAGGTCTGTCCTGGGTCAGCTTCGTGCAAGGCAAGCACCCTACTACTATGCTATCACTATGACCCCAGGGGGTCCCCACTTCTTGCAGAGAATTACTGAGCAACTTAATTTTATGTAGTTATCAAACAGAAAAGGCCAAAGATGTTAGATAGAGAGAGAAAGAAAGCATGAATGAATGAAAGAAAAAGATGCACTTGTAAGAAAAGATTGGCAGAATAAGGAACTCAATGTGGAGAATACATTCAGGGTGATAATCAAATGGTGGTGAGAAATTGTGTTTTATAGGTGCTGCCTATCGGTTTTTTGTTGAAATTATATGTGAAAGAAAGAATAATCCAAGATATTTGTTGCCAACAGCCCCAAAGATACTATATAGTGAGAAAGGGAAACTCTGGGAGGAATTTTTATTTTTATAAGTTTTATACTGAAAGTTATGTTTTGGACACATTCAGTTTAAGATGAGTATATATGTGTGTGTTGTAAATATTTTGTACATTATTTAGTTATGCTATTTGGTGCTGTAGAGGTTGCTATTCTCGATTCCTAAAAATTTTGGGAGATAGGTCTGGATGAAGACTAAAATATTAGCGGTTGTTATTTATGATTGGTATTTGAAATAACTAAATGTGAGTGTATAAAGTAGAGAAAATATTCTATGATCGATATCTGGGTTTTAAAACCTACCATGGTCATGGGGATGGGAAAGTAGCAGCAAAGAAGACAGAGTAGAATCAACAAGTGGTTAGAATAGTCAAGTATCAGGAGAAACTATTGAAGGACACATTTAAGAATGAGCAGGAAGGGACCAAGAGATAAAACACCAGTTACAGCATTTGCCTTGCACATAGGTAACCAGGTTTGGTACTCTATATGCTCACAAGGCTTAATTACTGAATGCAGAGCAAGGAGACCACCACCTAAGCACCACCAGTTGCACCTCCAAACAAACAAAATCAATGTAATAAAAAAAAGATCAAAAGCTATAAATAAAATGAAATACTTGTTCTTGGACAATTGGCTTATTTCAAGGTTTTGCCACTGTGAACAATGCTGTAATAAACTTATTACACATCGAAAAAAATAAAATGAAGCAAGTCATCAGAATTCCTACAATTATAAGATGAGTTATGGTAGAAGTCATGGTTCATGTGGCCATGACCAAACAACAGCCTCAGTTAGCAGAAATCAAAAAAACCTGATTATGGAGGGTCTAGGAAACAATGAGAGGAAGACTTCCAGCTCCACTCTGGACATATTTTTGTATTTTGGGCATATGCACAACTATGTCTCAATTTCCTCATCCTGAAGTTGCTTATTATAGCAATAAATATTTTATAGAGTTAGTGAAAGAATACATTTCTTTCACCAGCACAAAACTTAGTTAATTAATTGCAGCGAGCAATTAATAAAATAATTTCCACTAGAAGCTACTCCCAGAATTACTGAGGAATGGCAACCGCAAGATCTGTATCAGTGATGCATAGTCTGGTATTGTGTACTTGTAAGTTTGGCGTGTAGGCCTGGTGTCACTCATTGTTAGAACACACATAATTGTGCTCTATTTCCCCAACCCCCACATTTGTATTGTTAACAGTGGGGAAGGTTTGGAAAAAGGTTTATTTGATTCTTCCTTGACTGGTTCGGAATTACAGGTTCTAACTTACAGGAATAATCTAAACAGGGAGTTCTTTTATTTCAGGGATACTGTCAAAGAACATATGCTACTAAGTAATCTGATCAGTCACTGAAGAGACATTGAACACTGTTCTTATGACCTTTGAAAGCTGATAGTAGAACCTTCAGTCTATAATTTAATTAATGCCTAATCACGCTAGATTTTTCTATCTATAAAGTAGGGATATAATCATATTCACAATGCAGAAGACCATTTTTAACTTGGATAAACCAGTATTTATTAAATATCAACTGGCTGATGGTTGTGCTATTGATAATACTTATAAAGATTGTATTAGCATTTATAGCTCTTTTCTTTTCCTCAGCATATACATAAAATTAAGGATAGTGTTGTATTTCATTAAAGTAATTGAAACATTAATTTCTAATATATAGATAATGGAAAAATCTTATTCTCTTGCAAGAATAGTTTTGAAATGCCTAAAACTGAAGTTACATTGCTTTATTCAGAATGACATTTTAAACTTGTAAGTAAATCTTCTGAGCCAGGATTGAGAGTAGTTGGCAGCACAGTCTCAGAATGCATGCCTTGTTATTCCTTTGGTTGAATTTACTCTGTCTAAATAAAAATCTTCCATTTTTATACTTTTTACACAAGCAGTAATAAATTTAGCATCAAAATGAACACTTATTTGCAAGAGTGTCCCTGATTTTCTGACTTTGCAAGAAAGGAAAAAAAATTGATATTTTATTTTTACTTGTCCACAGGGTTTTTAATTCACAAATGTAAATATTGATCCCACCTGATTTTTTTTATAGTTTTTATTTTAATCATAGTGGCTTACATATTGTTGACAATAATATTTTAGGTACATGTTAACATAAAATCAGGGGATTTCCCTTCACCATATTGTCTTCCCTCTGCCTTCGTTCCCATCCTACCTCACATGTCCTCCTCCCTCACCCCCGGGGCTGCCAGGATAAGTGGTCCCCTCTGTGCCTAGCTAACTACTTGGTGGTCCTACACCTGCTTAGTCTTGGTACTTCCCTTATACCCCACCCCCAATTGGGATGCGGGACTAGTTAGTTCAAGTTATGTGGTTTTGTTTGAAGAAGAGACAAGTAATAACCTGGAGAAGAGAAAGAAAAAAAAAGGAAAATGAAAAAAGTCAAATACTCCGGAAATGGACGGAGACCTTCTAGAGGGTTTCATCCTTGCTTTGAGAGATGTAGGGAAAAAGAGAGGGTGAAGCACCACAACAGTACCTAAAGCACTGAACCCACCTGATTTTTAATATTTGTCCATCACTTTTATATTTTATGCCTTTCCCTATGCATTTTCTTGTGAATTTAACAGGATTCCAAATACATATTAATATGTATTTCCTCTCAATCTATTAATGCATTTTCCCTGTGACTTTCACAGTAAATTTGTAATAGAAACTTCATTGGCTTTTTGTCTTTGACATTATTGATGAATTGTCCCTGTTTATACATAAAAGTGAGGCATGTGTGGGTTACACAACTCCACACTAGGCCTAATATATTGGAAGGAAGGAGGCAGCCCTCCATCTTTAAAAAGAGTTATCTACTTCCTTTTTTGTGTAAAACAGTGATAGTGCACATATTGGGAGATGTTACCAGCCTGATTCAAATCCTCACACTCCTATAAAATCTTCTTAGTTCTCCAAAATCTCAGTTTCAATACAAGAAATGAATGGAGAATTTCAGGGGCTAGGGCATGGCTATTGGATGCACTGATAAGGTAGAGCCCTGGTTGGTTATTTGGTGGGATATGTCTGTGTTAGTGTTTACCTCTGGAGGGATATTGATCACTTATTTTGTGGAGAATTTTGCTCAGGACATCTGGTCTCTCTATAATAGTCTAACTCAGAAAATAACTTGAACCAATGAAAGAGGGATGAACTTTGTGAACTTTGTGTTCTACTCTGTCAAGGTTGTCAGAGTTGGTCTTCTGTAAATAGAGATCTTGGTTTTGGGGCCGGGTGGTGGCGCTGGAGATAAGGTGCCTGCGCTAACCTAGGACGGACTGCGGTTCGATCCCCTGGTTCCCCATATGGTCCCCTGTGCCTGCCAGGAGCGACTTCTGAGCGAATAGCCAGGAGTAACCCCTGAGCGTCACCAGGTGTGCCCCCCCCCAAAAAAAACAAAACAAAACAAAAAAAAGAGATCTTGGTTTTTGCACAGATACTAAGACAAAGCCCAGGTGTCATGGAGCATCTTCAGATTTCATCTCATTGTTAGATGAGGAAGTAGGACAACCTGACCTTAGATCAAGTTGTTGCAGTTTCCCCATCATCAGGGTGTCATATGAACCTGCCCTGAAGCAAGTTATTACCAAAGCATCATTAGGACTTCCACTGGAGGGAGATTGATTCCTGGTGCTGGTGCAGGAAACTGTGCCAGTTCTAAGGTTGGGATCCGGGGTTCGGGGTTGGTCGGTTGATGTCTGGTCAATTGAAATCGAAGTCAAGTCTCCATGACAAATGTTCAGGATGAAAGGCACTCCTACACTATAACATTTATTGGTTCTTATCCCTATTAGATAAGAACTTCTTTCTATACATAAGTGTGTCTATGCAAAAAAGGACAATGCTATATGATATTACTGGTGCATTTGGGGGTAAAAATTACAAGCTAGACCATCTCTGCCCTGGTTTTGACCTGAGCTTGTATCCCAAGCAAGACTTTTCTACTAGAAAAGCATATCCAAAAAAGGGGGGAATGAGGAAAGCTACCTCTACATATGAAAATAAACACTAAGAATTAAGGAAATGTGTCTACAGAAATATACAAAGAAAATATCGATTAAGTCTCTTGAGATAGTCTGGGGGGATACAGTCCAGGGTACATTTTCATTCCATACTGTGATTTTTGTGGAGTCTGAGAAGTGGTTTTCTGCAGTCAAGGATCAGGTAGTGTTCTTAAGCTGAAGGTCCCTCTGGAGCCAAATCCAGTAGCAAGCAACAATCCATAGTGAGGGGACATAGGAGAAAAAGGGATGCATAGAATGAGTCAGCAGGTGTGGTGGCTGCGACTTCTTGCTGGGGCATGAGATGGCGGCATGAGACAGTGTTCTGTCATTTTGGGAGCCGGGTGGCAGCTTGCTGGGGCAAGGGGAGGGTCCTGGTTCCTGAGGAGTTAAGAACTGAGGGTAAAGAGGGAGAGATAACAGATCAAGGTTGAGGGGGTGAGAGGATAGAAGAGGGTTTGTAAGGTGTGAGAGAGTGTTGGGGAGAATTTTTTGTCTATAGATGATAGATGCCTAAGATGATATGATCTAGAGCAGGGGCCCTCAAACTTTTTAAACAGGGGCCCAGTTCACTGTCCCTCAGACCATTGGAGGGCCAGACTTTTTAAACAGGGGCCCAGTTCACTGTCCTTCAGACCATTGGAGAACCAGACTATAATAAAAACAAAAATTACTAGCAAATTCCTATGCACACTGCATACATCTTATTTTGATGTGAAGAAACAAAATGGGTACAAATACAATATTGGCCCGCGGGTCGTAGTTTGAGGAACACTGATCTAGAGTGTTCTTTGCTCAATATTTTGTCACTGGCCAAAGATCACATTTATAAAGGAATTAAAGTACCATGCCAATTAAATCTGTGCATATAGGAATATATATTTGTGTGAATTAGATGTTTCATTTTTAAACTTTTAAAATATTAAAGTGTATATATAAATAGACATTTATATATATTTATCTTATATTAATATATATTTAGATATAATTTATATAATATATAAATATATAAATTAATTATATAAATATTTATATAAATATTTATATAAATACTTATAAATATAATTATTTATATATATTATATATAAGTATACATATACTTATAAATATAATTATTTATATATAAATATAATTATATAATTTATTTATAAATATATAAATACTTATAATATAAATAATATTATATATAAATATAAGTATATTTATATATAACATATAATATGTTTATATATATATTTGTTCCCTTCCGGCCTCTGTGACACTTTCCTTCTTTCTATTCCATTTTTTTAAAGAGACTGTGGTTTGCAATATTGCTATTGAAGGGTTATTATGCATATCACATCAAAAATTAAAAATTGAGATTTCATATGACCCAGTAATACCACTCCTAGGAATAGCCCCAAGAGTCCAAAAACACAATGCAGAAAATTCTTTTGCATTCCTATGTTTATGCAACTTGAACTAATATAACATTATTCACAATAGTCAAAATCTGGAAATAACCCAAATGCTTGAGAACCGATGAGTTAAAACTTTTTGTAAATTTACATAATAGAATACTATGCAACTATTAGGAAAATGAATCATGAAATGTATGAATGGATATGCTGAATGAAATGAGTCAGCAGAGAGAGGGATAAACAGAATGATTGCACTCATTTGTGGGTTATCAAGAAAAAAGTCTGTTTGTAGTTATGTGTGACTATTCTTTGTATATCTCTCTCCCTCTGACTTATTCCACTCAGCATAATAGTTTCCATGTACATCCATGTATAGGAAAATTTCATGACTTCATTTTCCCTGGCACTGCATAGTATTCCATTGTGCATACATACCATAGTTACTTTAGCTACTCATCTGTTGTTGGGCATCTTGGTTGTTTCCAGATTCTGGCTATTATAAATAGCACTGTAATAAATATAGGTGTGTAGAAGGCATTTTTGTGTTGTTTATGTGTTCTTAGGGTATATCCCTAGGATTGGTATTGTTGGATTATATAGGAGCTCAATTTCCAGTTTTTTGAGGAACCTCCATCTTGTTTTCCATAAAGGTTGGACTAGACAGCATTCCTACCAGCAGTGAATGAAATTTTCTTTCTCCCACATCTCCATCAGCACTGATTGTTCTTATTCTTTGTGATATGTGCCAGTCTCTGTCGTGTTAGATGGTACCTCATTGTTGTTTTGATTTGCATCTCCCTGATGATTAGTGATGTGGAACATTTTTATTTTTAATAGTTATTAAAACAGCATGGTATTGGAATAAAGGCAGATTCTCAGATGAGTGGAATAGACTTGAGTATTTAGAGAATGTTCCAACATTCACAAATCAATTAATTTTAATAAAGGGGCAAGAAATACAGAATGGAGCAGGAAAGCCTCTTCAACAAGTGGTGCTGGGACAACTGGTCAGTAAATGCAAAAAAGTGAATTCAGACCTCCATCTAACAACATGCACAAAGGTCAAATTCAAATGGATTAAAGACCTTGATATCAGATCAGGAACCATAAGGTATATAGAAGAAAACATAGGTAAAACTCTCCATGGCATTGAGACTAAAGGCATCTTCAAGGAGGAAACAATACTGTCCAAACAAGTGGAAGCAGAGATAAACAAATGGGACTATATTAAGTTGAGAAACTTCTTCAAATCCAAGGAAATAGTGACGAGGATGCAAAGGACACCCATAGAATGGGAGAAACTATTCACCCAAAACCCACCAGACAAGGGGCTAATATTGAAAATAGACAAAGTACTGACAGAACTTAACAAGAAAAAAACATATAACCCCATCAAAAATGGGGATATTATTTGCTTTTTGAAAATTTTCCCAAATCTTAGTGTCTTCTGTACAGTGGAAAAGATGCTACATACTCTTGGACTGTCATGAAGATCAAGTATAATAGTGAATTTCCAAGTAATATATGAGTGAAAAGTTTATATATTTGAGGAATATTATTATTCAGCCACATGACCTATCTTCATTATTACTTGAGGTTTATATTTGTTGCAGTATATTTCGATTTAGCTCCTTTAGGTTCTACTATTTGTTATCTCATAAGAACTGGCCAAATTTGGCTGCAAACTGGATGAGTGATGGATGCCTTTGTGCTACTTCTTTTATGTTAGGTGGCCCTCTTTACAATTCTGTCATTTTCAGATCAAAAATAAAATGAAAACATGAAATAATCCTCTCCATTTGGATTTTGGTGTTTCTTGGAGGTTCCTATATCCTTTAGTGGAAATGAGTTTTCTGAGTGTCAGACACAGATTTCCCAGGGAGCTCTCAAGGTCGCTGCCACTAAGTGGTATTTGTGGACTTGAGTTAGTAAGTGTTGCTTGGGTTGGAACTGACTCAGAGCAAGAATTGGTCTGTGGAGGCTATTTATTTTCAAGTCATTTCTTATTCCATTCTGTGTCTTCCCTAGAGCACTCTTGTCATCATAACTCTCATCCATTCCCTGAATTTTATAACCCCTTGGGAGTCCAGTCTACATATATCACTTATTTACCAGAATCAACTTTCTCAAGAAATACATGAGGTATGGGCTGTCTGAGCTGTGTACCACTCTTCAGGGGGATGTTGCACAAAGGAAATTCTACAACACACAGTTCTCTGAAATATTACAAAGAGCACAAGTTCTGGAATCAACTAAGCTTTATATTCTGCTTATGATGATTTCTTTGGAACAATTTGTAAATTCTTAGTATACAGCTTGTTTCATTTATGATAATTTGTTAATTTTGTTGCTATTGTTCAGTGCTCTTTTGTTTAAGCATTTTTCCATTTATTTTTCATCTGAGATCCTGATTTCCACAAATCACAGTAGATTTGCTTTTACCAATTTTTTTTATCTCTCTTCATGGAAAACTTTCTATTCTGTTTTGAAGTTAATTTGACCTTTCATTTTAACATTTTCTATTATACTCATCCTATTATTTCAAATAAGCTTTCAAGTATTGAAATTCTACTTTATTGACATAATTTCTCCTTTGTGGAGATTTTCTATCTTTTTACTTATTTTTTGTTTTTGTTGTGGTTTTTGGGTCACACCCAACAGTGCTCAGGGGTTAGTCCTGGCTCCATGCTCAGAAATTGCTCCTGGCAGACACAGGGGACCATATGGGGCACCGTGAATCGAACCGATGACCTTTTGCATGAAAGGCAAATGCCTTACCTCCATGCTATCTCCCGGGCCCCTATCTTTTTACTTATTTAGATTATACTGTTTTTAAATTAAATGAACACAATGACTGCTTTAAAGTTATAGGACTCAATCACCCATCAATTTGGTCTTATAATGATTGAGATTTGGGATTTGTAAAGAATTTTCTATAATTTCTCAAGCTTTATCACTTGGGAGACTCCAATATCTATAATGTTTGGTAAAGATCTTATAATATTTCATTATTAGGATTGGTATGAATAGTTTCATATTAACCCAATTATAGAGGATAGTATTTAAATTATCAGGACTAGGAAGCCAGATCAATAGCACAGAGGTAGGGCATTTGCCTTGCAAGAGTCCAATCCGACACAGACCCTGGTTAGAGTTCCAGCATCCTATATGGCATCCCCCGAACCTGCTGGGAATGATCTGAGTGAAGAGCCAGGAATAGCCCCCGAGCACTGCTGGGTGTGGCCCCCCAAAAGTATCAGGACAATTTAGTTATCTCATCTTGATGCCTTGATTGATAGCAAGATTTTGATGATGTCTGACTCTTGTCTTGCTGGGCAAGAATTTCAGCCTCACTGCCCAGTAGCTACTTTCTATTCTACTCTGTGTTGTAAGCTTTTAATGGAATCACCATTACTTGTGCAGCTTAGTCCTCAGGTAGGATTCGTAAGAGTCCACTTTCCATCATCCCCAACCCTTATAGCTCTCTCTTCTCCAAAGCCCAAATTCTAGTCTCCATGCCTCTTCATTATAGGGACTTCATGGTGCATAGTTTATAGCCAAGACCTCCACATTAACTTTCCTGACTTACCTTAAATTTCCCTTCTTTTAGTTTTTGTTTCTGAGCCACATCTGGTGGCTCTCAGGGGTAACTCCTGGCTGCTCTCAGAAATAATTCCTAGTAGGTTTGGGATAGGAGATACTGGAGATTGAACCTAGGTCACCTGTATGCAAGGTAAATGCCAACTGCCCTACCTGCTGTGCAATCACTCCTGTCCCTAAATTTCCCTTCTTTTGGGAATTTGGTGTTAATAGCCATTTTGGTAGACGGAAGTTTTTACATTTTTGTGTGTCAATCCATGTGTCAGATGTTAAAATCATTGGAGACTATTATTACATGTTTAAAAACTCTTGCCTTATATATATATATATATATATATATATATATATATACCTCAGTTGTATGATTGTTCATAGAAGAAAGAACAGTATCATGACTTTTGGATATTTGTTTAGAAGCTCAAAGGGGATAATTAAAGTATATTATTTTGCTGTGTTGAATCATGGAGCTTATTTTCAAATGATGACATTGTTGCTGCTTCAAACCAATTCAGGGAAAAGAACATATCAAGTTCCCATTTTTTAAACAGTTGTATGCCTTTAAATTCTATACTAGTGGAATGAGCACAGAAACTATAAATAAATTTTATTATTTTAAGCATTAAGGCATTTGGTGCAAGGAATCCAATGCTAAAAGAATTGGAAGGAATTACTCTCAAATCAGCATAACCATTTCACCAGGGGAAATTTTCTGGACTAAACGAACTTTCATCATAATTTCAAATGCTGATTGGAAGACATGGGGCACTAGAATACACCCAAGAATGCTACTCAGAAACCTTTCACATGCTTAGTCTTCCTTACCAGTGAAAGCCCAAAGCAAAAAGGGAAGATGAGTTGATTTAATTTATTTCTGCCTTACAAATTCCTTTCAGAGGCATTTAATTAATGGAATCTAATTTTCTTCCAATTTTAGTTGCCAGGGGATGTGTGAAATATGCATTGTAACTTTCTAGTCACTCCTGGAAGGATGATGTTGTGTTAGATGACACCTGTTTTTATCCAAAACAAAGGCATTTCCCTAACTTCCTCTTTCTTTTCACCAAATCCTTTGACTTATAAAAGTCCACCTGGATTTCACTTAATCTTCTCCCTTCTGGTTGGTAAATAAAGAGGTTTTGGTTTGGCTTAGTGTGTGGAGTGGGACCATAAAGCGAGAAGCCAAGCAATTCCATGATTCTCTCCTGACTGGCTCAGTTTATTAATTCTTCATGGCTACCCTGCTTCAGACCCATTCATCCAGGTTAGAAATATGCATGTGTGTGCGTGTGTGTGTGTGTGTGTGTGTGTGTGTGTGTGTGTGTGTGTGGTGATTTCACATAGGAAAAATACCCTGTTTTCAGATTCTTTATATGTGAACCAACTAGTGAAAGTAAAAAAAGTTTCATAGAAAAGGCTACCTGGAGTACAAAGAAGAAACAAGGGATACTTTATATTCTCAAAAAAAAGTCTTTTAAAATTCATCACACACACACACTTGTGTGTATAATGGTACTAGAATTCTGCATCTTGGATCCAAATTTTTAGAGAGTATGTAGCAAGTCATGAACAACACGAATATTTGTAATTTGTAAACTGGAAAAGAGAGCTCTCCATGCAAAAAAAGGGAGGGGGCAATGTCATGATATATGCACCTGTCAGGCAAATGTCTTTTTCTCTGATTATTTTGATGAAGTATTCACATCTTGTTGAACACAAAACTACCCCCAACTAGGAACTCTTCCCATACCCTAGTACCCATTAAATATATCCCATATCCCATCTATAACACTGGCCCAAATTCTGCCTCCTAGAGCTTGGTGATGAGTGTTCAGATCAGGTTCAGCTCACTGGAAATTGATATACTCTAACTGCACATAATGAAAAATTTATGTTTGTGTATACACTTTGTGAGTCTATTATTATCTTTCTATTCTACTCTTGCTTACATATTATTTTCACTAAAGAGACCTGAAAGAACTTGGGTGTTGGATTAGGGGCTAAAGAATCATTGTACTTACTTATCATTTTACTTGATAAAGAAACATGACTCATCTATATGTTTTATTCTCAAAGATTCATATTTCTTTAACAAAATTATATAATACAAATCAATAACATACATTTCTACAATACCCATCATGTATTAGACAGACACTAAATATATTATACACCTGAAAATATTAATTTCACGGGGCCGGGCGGTGGCGCTGGAGGTAAGGTGCCTGTGCTAACCTAGGACAGACTGCGGTTCGATCCCCCGGTTCCCCATATGGTCCCCTGTGCCTGCCAGGAGCGACTTGTGAGCGAATAGCCAGGAGTAACCCCTGAGCTTCACCGGGTGTGGCCCAAAAACCAAAAAAATATTAATTTCACAATTAATTCTCACAATAACCCTTGAGATATAATATTAGATATTAATAGCCTTCCATATTAATGCATTTGTTTTTGTCTTTATAGATGAGAATATTAAATCCTGGAGAGATTAAGTGACTTTTCCAATGTTACATAGCTACCAAGTGACACAGACAATTCAAGTTGATCTGCCTCCTACACACATCACTGGCACTGTTATGAGATATTGGTTGGTCCTTTGATATAACCTTGTGGGAAAGCAAAACATTTGAAACTCAAAGAACCATGCTGGGGGGAAAAAGAGAGGATGGGCCCTGTGGACAGAGAATGGAATGATATTGGTACTTTGGAGGTGATGTGCAGTGATAATAGTGTATCCCTGAAAACCTATATGTGCCTTGCAAACCAATATTACTTGATAATAAAAAAGAAGTTCCAGGAAAGCTACATAACTTCTCAAAGTATCTAGTTGTTAGCTAGCCCAGAAAATTCAGTCTATCATTCTTAATATATGCTCTCTTAGCTTTGTTTTCAAAGTTGAAGCAGTCAGAGACTAATTTTAACAGCACAACAAATTCCCCTGACTACTTGATAAGGTTTGGTGAAGAGATTGTTAATTGTTATTGTTTTGTATTCATTTCACTCCTAAATCTTAGAGTAGAAACAGCTGGGCCAATTTTTTCTCAATTGAGTGAATCAATAAACGATTTTTTATATTTTGGGTATGTTAAGTAAATGACAGGCTTCACAATTTTGTGTGTTGCCTCCTCTGCATTTGATCTGTGGGTAGTTTGCTTTTGGCACATCCCCAGAGATTCCTCTACTCACCAGGTCCCACAGTCTGTTCCTCCCTCAAGTGAACATTGTGTATACAACATCTGTATCTCCTAATCCTTTGAGACACACACCTCTATCAATGGTGAAATTAAGCTCAGAACAGTGCTTTTTACTCATCTTAGACAGCTGTAATAAGGAGCGATTGTTTCTCAAAATATTTTCCCCAAATGAATAGAAAATGGGATCCCTGGTTTGTTCAAAGTTTTTATTGAATACTAAAAGTAAAAGGAATTTTCAAGGTTATTTATTTTAACATCTTTCTAATCAGCATAAATAATTTACATTATTTATTCAACCAACATGCAAATATTTCTAATATGTGCATGTTAATAGATAAAAATTAATAATAAAGAGGTAGATCAACAGACAGATTCCTGGACACCCCAATACCAGGTACAGGATGCCATGATGAACAGCTAATTTATACTCATGCAGCTAATAGTGTGGGAATAGATATTAAATACATCATAGAAAAAATAAAATTCTGGTTGCAATGTGTATTCAGAAGCAATGAAATCATGAGCAAGTAGATATTATCTATTGCATGCTCTTTAAGCTGATTGAAGGTATGCAGGTAGGAGTCAAAGACAAGAGTGCTGCTCTTGTGGGAATGGTGTGGAGGAGAGGAGGAACTTTATGAGAAGGTGCTTACATAGATGAAAGTTGTCAAGTGGAGCAGAGTGAAGATTTCTGTATTAGAAAAACAATGTCAAGTCTAGAAGGCAGGATGCAAAGCAGACCAAGGAGCTGACAGTTGAAGATTTCTATCATGCAGCACCCAGTAAAACAAACTCTTCGGAGGATGATGTTCACAGAACATATAGCCTCACTGATCCACACAGAGGTAAGTGGTCAATGAAACTTATTGGAAGTCCAAGGTCAAAGGAAGATGTTGTCCTTGTGCTCAGAAGAACTATAATACAGACACCATAATTTCTACTATTTACCAAACATATGATCTTTAGGTAAACTTCTTTCTCTTGTTACAACTGCCCATCTCTGCCCATGCAGAGAATAATGCCCACCTTATTCTCTGCTCTTAGAGAATAAAGGCCCATTGTGGAGGGAGGAAGCTCTACCTCCCAGTGCGAAAGTTTCTGGAATGTAAACTCTAGTAAGCACAGAATAACCTTAACATGCCCTCTGCCAGAGGAGTACTAAAGCAGGAGATACCACTTCCCATTGTGGGTAGAAGGATAATCTTGGGGTTGGCTGCTTTTAAGGCTAAATCAGAGAGAGGGAGATGGAGACTGGGATATTGTCATGGCAGAATCTGGAATGGGTCAAGATGAAGAGGTGGGTGTATGCATGGAATCTCAAGGTCAGGTTGG
>PVKC010014867.1:0-21868 GCA_004027635.1 Crocidura indochinensis | reverse complement strand
TAACTACATTTTGAACTGTCCTAATAATGAGAATATATGAGGGAAATGGAGAGCCTGTCCAGAGTACAGGCGGGGGGTGGGTGGGAGGAGGGAGATTTGGGACAATGGTGATGGGAATGTTGCACTGGTGATGGGTGGTGTTCTTTACATGACTGAAACCCAAACACAATTATGTATGTAATTAAGGTGTTAAAAAAAACTGGAAAAAAAAAACAAAAAAAAAGTTTCTAGGAACCCAACTATAATCATATTTGTAATCAAGGTGTTTAAATAAAGATATTTAAAAATAATAAAAATAATAATTAAAAAGGAAAAAGAAAAACGTTTCTAGGATGAGAGGAGCACAACTGACTTGTATTGACCAAAAAGAATATGAAAGTTAGAAAAAGATGTAAGCTAGAATCCTCACTGCCATAGTCTTACCATTATAGTCTAAAACATGAGGAATTCATTCATTCTGAAGACATCTCTAAAATATATATAGTATGCATTATAATACTACTTACAAATATTCTTTATAAAATATTATTGATTTAATTATCTAGTTACATAATTAGTTCTTCAGGATTGCACCTGGAAGAACTTGGCTTCACTCCTGGTGATATTGGGACAATAACTGCAGTGCTGGGGATTGAACCCTGTTTGGCTTTCAAAACAAGCATCTTATGCATTGTATTATTTATCTGGTTTGCCATTAGTTTTGAAAGAGGAAACCACTTCTGAGAACACAACATCACCAAGAGATTTTTAAATGAGTGAATAAAAATGAAGAGGGCATTGCTTCCTTTGGTAAATATACTATCCTGATGGAGGAGACTTTATGATGGGAGCTAGTTACAAAAAGAAGTTTATGGAAAAGAGGAACAAATACAGGGAATGAGCCATCCCCAAAAGTATGTTATCTAAAACAGTTCTGCTGGAGTCAGTAATTGACTTTTCAGGGCATCATTGTTGAAAAGAGTTATATGCCTATAGAATGGATAAACATTCAGAAGAATCCTAAATCTACGAAGGGAAAAATCTTCTAAGAAATCAATAATTATGCAGTTTGAATAGAAAAAGTTCTACTATGACAACCAAGAACGGAGTGCTAAAAGGGATAAAGTGACATATATGAAAACCTTTCTTTAAAAAATAGTGCAAAACTTAGTGTCAAAAAAGGAAGAGAGAGGAGCCTGAGAGATAGTATGGAGGTAAGGCCTTGCATCCAGAAGGTCGGTGGTTCGAATCCCAACATCCCATAAGGTCCCCCGAGTCAGCCAGGAGCAATTTCTGAGCATAGAGCCAGGAGTAACTCATGACTGAGTGCTGCCAGGTGTGATCCAAAAAAAAAAAAAAAAGAAGAAGAAGAAGAAGAGAGAGAGAGAGAGAGAAAGAAAAAGAGAGAGAAGTAAAATGACTTCCTCAGAGACAGAGAGGGGAAAGTAGATGTGAGGAAAATTGAGGATATTGGTGTCAGGAATTGTGTACTGTAATTCAAATCAATATGTTTAAAAGGGAAAAAAAGAAAGAGAGAAAGTGATAGAGAGAAGGAGAAAAGAAAAATGTTTGCCCAGATATATGAAAGGAAAAGGCATCAGGGAGGGTCAGAGGTAAATTAGAGATATTGGTAGTAGGAAATGTACAGTGGTGAAGGTTGTACATTGTATGACTAGAACTCAATTATGAACAACTTTACCTGTGTAATAAACCTATATTATGAGCAATCCTGTATCCATCTGTTTAAATAAAAAAATAAATGTATTACTCAGAGAACGATATCCTCTTGTATAAACCACAGTGTTTCTGACCATTTATGAGGAGCCAATACCCTTTAAAAGAAGTCCATCACAGAGGTTCCTCCTCCAGGAATTATCTGCAATGCACCTCTGAGGAAGGTGCATTTTCTTAAAGAAACTAGATGGGTTTCAGAATAATGAAAAAGATCAGTTTGTGAGATAACTTGTTTTCTTAAAAAATCATAGTTAAATCAGTGTGCACCAGGGAAGCATTATTATTTTTTTAAGGAAGCATTATTTTCAACGAAGATGAATTGTGATGATTCACTATTGTCAAGAACTCCTGAGCTTGTATGATGTGCTCCTTATGAGAGTCCAGACTCATTTAGGAAGAAGTCTTTCATTGAAAAGGTCATCCTTACCATGACATAATTATTTTTATTTTGTTAGTTAGTTAGTTAGTTAGTTAGTTAGTTAGTTAGTTAGTTAGTTAGTGGGCTACCCATGTTTGTGTTTAGGGCTTACTTCTGGTTCAGTGCTGCGTGTGAATCCATGGTGCTCAGAGGACCTTATGAAGTGCAGCTAATAGAACCAGTGTGATTTCATGCAAAGTAAATGCCTTACCTGCTTTGCTATCTCTCTGGCTCAAAATCATAGATTTTACAGTAGAACAAATTCTTTAGGGGAAGATGTTCTATTTAGAGAAGACCAATCTGAAAAGAAGTCACCTACAAAAATGTTGTTGCTCTTTGGTGCTTGATAGAGTATGTTGTAACAGAATTTACTTAAAAACACCTTTATTAAAGAAAGAAAAATAATTATTATTTGATATCAAAATGGACTGCAAATAGGCAATCATCTGAAGCTGTGCCAATAAGCAGGATTGTAGAGCACTTTATATAGAAGTTTTTCTTGGAATAATGCCGATTATTAAACAAAGAGAAGTTGGGCACAAGTGTTGTTTTTGTTTGTTTGCTTGTTTGTTTGTTTTTTTTTGATTGGCTACCTCACTACAATGCACTGGGGTTCACTGAGTCAGGAGGGACATTACAATAGAGTTAGAAGGAGATCCTTGTGATTAATAATCTATGGAGGATATATTTTGTTTTAGGTTTCATTCAGAAATTTATTTATTTTTAAATTGGTGGTCCTACTCTCCTTCCTAACAAGTTAACAGGTTGGTGTGGGTTATTTTATTTAAAGCCATTACTTATGATTTGTGATCTAAGTCATCTTTGCTATTTCCAGAATGGATCACTCAGAACTCTCACCCTTGTCTGCCTTCCTGGTTACCTGTGCTTAGTTATTGGCTTATGTTTCTAATTTCCTCATCACTTTAACAATACATCAAGATAAAACATTCCTTATTTGAAAGCGTACAGAGAAAACAAAGCAAAACTGAAATTAAACTCTTACATACCACAAGTATGGGGTATGGTTTTTTCCTTGCATGTGGCCAGCCTTACTTCCTTCCCTAGCACTGCATTTGGTCTTTTGAGCACTGCAAGGGGTGACCTCTAACACAGATCCAGGAAAATGAGCCATGAGTATTTCTAGTTATTGTTCATAAACCCAAAACAAAGAAATAAGTTATTGCTTTTAAAGTAAAAAATCTTCATCTGAGAATGCATTCCACTTCCTGGATTCATCTAAAAGAAGAAAACACCACTCTGGGAGGTGTAAGAACAGACAAGTCATGCATAGAAGACCGGCTGTGAAGAAAAATCATTAAGCCTTAAGTGTTATGACTATTACTGAGGAAGAATTCATCTTTCAGGAGAAATTTTCATATGTGTTAAATCTACCAAGACATGTCTCTGTTCTTAAGCATTTTATCTTTACAAAAGCTAAAATAAAATAAAATTCTAAAGAAGCTCTTGATTTTATTGGAGAGACATACCACTGGTTAGAGATTCCTTTATATGAATTCATTGTTTCTGAAGGAGGGATCATCAGTTGAGACAGCAAAATCAGCAACAGCAAAAATGAACAAAAAGTCATTGACATAATAGGGGATTGATTGCAAAGAACGAAAAAACTGTAGTTCACAAATGTCAAAAATTTATAGTCACCTGATCATCTGCAAAGAAGCTAATAGGCTTAATAACATTTATTTAACATAACATCACTCTAAACATGCCTCTGAACTCATGAGATATGACAGTTAGAAAGCACATCAAAATTTAATAGGCACATTTAAATCAGAGACTGAGATATGTATTGTGTATAATCATTATTCATCTTTAAAGTCATAAGTTCCTATTCTGTAGTTGATTGTGTACAGAATTATTTCCCTAATTGTCTAACATAACTTTGTTTTATCTAGGATATTATCTATGATATTATCTAGTGGAGGAAAATAGGAACAACTTTTTTCACATTGAAAAATATTTATTCTTTGAAATAATATAAGCTCAGGGGAAGGTGTTTCACTGGAAGTATCAGTTACCCTCCCTTTCAAGACCACATTATCAAAGATAAAGCAGCTTCTTTTAATCAACCCCAGGCCTTGAATCTGGTCATTGAAAAAGACCATTCTGAAGAAGCCCTGGATTCTCTGTGAGAAACTTACAACTAAAGAGGAGAATATCCTAAATAAGTCCACAAATTTCCAGAAAACCTTAGCAGTGAAAAAGAGGCCCTCTTTTAGAAGCTACACTGAGAACTATCATAACAATGTTAATGAGTGAGGGAAGTAGAAAGCCTATCTCGAATACTGGTGGGGGGCATTGGTGATAGGAATGTTGCACTGGTGAAGGGGATGTTTGTTTTATGACTGAAACCCAACTGCAATCATGTTTGTAATCATGGTTTTTAATTAAGGCATTATTTAGGGGCTGGACAGTGGCTTAAGTGGTAAGGCGTCTGCCTTGCCCGCTCTAACCTAAAATGAACCCTGGTTTCATCCCCTGGAGTCCTATATGGTCCCCCATGCCAGGAGCATTTTTTGAGTGTATAGCCGGGAGTAACCCCTGAGTCACACTGGGTGTGGCCTAAAAAAAAGAAAAAAAATAAAAAATAAGAAAAACAAATAAAGGTATTATTTAAAATAAAAAAAAAACTGCCATCAATCATACATTGCATTTAAAGAGGGCACTACTTTTGAATGGGAATTTTTTTGGTTTCCAAGAACTATTGCCCTGTGGAAAAATACTACCCATAACCAAGACAGATTTCTCATAGATTTAATCTAATGAATATTCTTTATAGAGCCTGCAATGCCCCTGAATCTGAAATAGTTAACTCTAGAAAATTTCTCATGCCCAGTATGATCAAGAAAATATGTTGGTTTCAAATATTTAATGAATCTTTTTTAATCTCAGGATCATGATACATTTAACTGAAAGGTGTTGATCAGGACAATGGTATATTTGTTCATTAAAGGATTTTAATCAGGACAATTACAAATATATGGTGGAGAGAGTAGAAGCCTTCATAATTTAAAAATACATTCGTAGGTAACCAGACAGCTAAACTGGTAAGAAGTTGACCTTTGTAATGCGTTATGACTCTGTATTTTTTTTTTTTTTTTTGGTTTTTGGGTCACACCTGGCAGTGCTCAGGGCTTATTCCTGGCTCCATGCTCAGAAATTGCTCCTGGCAAGCACAGGGGACCATATGGGATGCTGGGATTCGAACTGATGTCCTTCTGCATGAAAGGCAAACGCCTTACCTCCATGCTATCTCTCCAGGCCCATGATTCTGTATTTGGCAGAGCAGTTTGTGGACAAATCTCTCAAGGAGATGATATGCAAATGGCATACTCCTCTGTTGTACTTACTTTGTTATTGTCACAAAATTTGTGGAGCTCTTCCCACCTTATTTGGATGACTTTCTGTACATCTGCAATATTTATCAGTCAGATGATATATTCATTAGTCACATGCTTAGCCTGATTCTAAGAATTTTACACACCTGCAAATTTGTTATCAGCTTTTATGTGGCTTATCATTTCTTCCACATGTAAGCTAAATGGTTTTTGAGCCAGCATTAGATTTTGATCTTGCTTCTTCATATGTAGATAATTCTGCAAAAATATGTCTTTTTCCAGGAGCGATCTTTCAAACTTCCTTTTGCCTCTTTTCCCCTTAAAAAGAAGAAGAAAAAAGAAACATGAGCATGAAGTTCCTGTCCTGAAGTTTAACAATGACTACAATACTCTGACCTTCACTTCTTGCTCAAAAAAGCTGAATATACTATTGATTTTGCGTTCTGGTGGTAAACTTAAGACTCTACAATCCAAATATTCTGCTAGCCCTTTATAAATTCACCCATATTCCTCTCCATGCCCCAAACCCAGACCTTCCCAATATATTGCTACTGGGGAGATATTGGGCAAATAATTTTGAGGCTGAGGGTCAGGAACTCTATCCAAAACCACTAGAGTCAGAATATGTGTACATGGGTTTTATTTATTCTGCTTTTGAATATGATATTTGTTGACTTACCTGCATTTTCACTCTTTATCTTTTCCTAAATAGATAAAAATGTTAATATTTAATTTTTCTACTGGAAACAGGCCAGCATGAATAGAGCTGATTCAAGGACTTTATGAAATGTTAGGTCATAACTTGCGTTTGCCCAAAACAAAGGCATGTCTCTGACTTCTTTCTTTTCACCAAACCCTTTAACTTGTAAAAGTTCACCTGGGTAGGTACTCTTGTCTCTAACTTAACCTGTCCCCTCCTGGTGGATTTTTACTATGAATAAAGAGTGGTTTTCAGTTTGGCTTGGGATGCAGAGACCATGAGGCAAGAAGCCAAAGAGAAAGTCCTATTGGAGGAGGATCAACAGCAGGGAGATCAACAGGTTCTCCACCCAGATTTCAGTCCAGGAACTAAAGTTTTTTGTATGCCAGATAACCTCAGAAGCCTACCACAGATGGTGGAAATGGAGGAGAAGATTAATAAAAGGAAATAAGAGAAAAAAACATGGCATCATGGTGCTCAAGGCTTGGTGGACAGAGAGCCTTGACTGTCCTTTATGGTTTCGATATTTATTGCTTAGAACCAATAATCATTGGAAGAACAACAACCGCCTGTGGTATTTCTTAACCTATCTTAATCTTAGCTGGTCTGAATCTTTACGCAATTGAGGGTCTTGATATGTTGAGAGAAACATCTTTATTATGAGATTTTTTTTCAAAGGGGATATTCATCTCAAAGAAAGAGGACAGATATTGGCTCAGCAAGAACTGGGTGCTAAAAGGAAGTAAAGTGATATATATGATACCCCTTTAGCAACACTAATGCAAACCACAGTGTGTAAAAGTAAAAGTGGGGGGGGAGATGGGGAAGTATCTGTTATAGAGACTGAAGAAAATGAAAAAGTAACTTGAGAAACTGGTGGTAGAAAATAATAGTGGAGAAGGAATGAGTGTTGGAACATTGTATGACTGAGCCTCAACTACCAACAACTTTTTAAATCTGTATCTCCTGGTGATTAAAAAAAAAGAAGATTAAAAAGAGTAGTGATAAAACAGTTACAAGACCCCTACCTCAGTAGAGTCTCACCTTGCTGTTGTTGTTCTGGATATTAAGGTCCATTAAGATGCCCATTCTGCCTTTCTTCACAATCACTCTCTTAACTTTATATCCCCCAAGTTTCTATGACAGATAATATGTTATTGTTCTATTTGATTAGAAATTAAACAAAATAAATAGCTTATCTTAAAATATTACGTTAAAACTTGGACTCAAACTAGATGTCCAACAGACGCCTGGACATATTCAGATGTGAACAAAGATGTGGTTCATATATACAATGGAATATTACATAGCTGTAAGAAATTATGCTATAATGCAATTTTCTACAATATAGATGGGACAGAAAAATGTTATGTTAAATCAAATAAGCCAGAAAAAAAGGATAAAAACAATATCACTTACACGTGGTATTTAGAATAACCTCATGAAGAAACTCAATGGTCTAAATGGGAGTTGTCTTGAATACCCTTGGTCCCAGAATATAACAAAGGGAAGGAAATAAACTGAGTGGAATAGGAGAAACACAAATATGATAGGATGGGGCTGGAACTAAGTGATATCAGGTGCATTGGTAGAGTTAAAAAAAAAAGAGGACAGAACTAAATATCCAAGCCACAGGCAACAATACATTTAACAATCTAAACTTAAAATGGGCCTTTTATACTGGTAGGCTAGGGGACAGAAGGGTGGAATGGGATACACTTTGGAACATTTGGGAATAAGGTGAATACTGGTGGTGTGACTGGCCTGATTCATTGTATGTCTAAAATGCGACTTTGAAAAACTGTAAATCACAATGTTTCAATAAAATAAAATTTAAAATAAAAATATAACATTAATCTGCTTTCAGTTTCTGGCCTAGTGAGTATCCAATTCATATAACTGATTGTCTAAAAGTCCTTTCCAAAATATGTTATTGAATTAAAGATAGATAACATATTTTATATAAAACTGATTGAATAATTCAATCAGTTTTATATAAAATGTTATCTATCTTATGTTGATCTTTAAATTTTTTAATTAACTTTGAGTTTTCATGGGGAATTAGACAGAAAGGTGGATGAGATGGTAACCTCAGACTACTTATCAACTTTATTAATTTCCAGCCTACTAAAGATGGGCTTTGTCATATGATTATTTTTGTAAATGAAATATATGAAAAGTAATTTTGAGTGAATCAATATGAATGTTCTAAAGGTTGCTACATTTTCTTTATTCTTTTACTTAATCTTTGGTCCAATGTGAGAAGAAAAGACATCCATCAGCTATGGAACCCACCCTTTGGAGTAGACTTTAACTCACCAAGCCTCCTCTAGCTTGGCTGACCCAAACAACTGTGAAAAATTATTCATATTTATGTACTTTTAAGTCCATAAAAACATAAAGTTGTTTATGATGCAATTAAATTTCTTCAAAATTCTGGGGCCTGAGGGGCAATGCCAAAGGGTTACCAGGATACCAAATATGTACCAACAAGTCAGTTCCAGTAGCCATTCCTGCCAAAAATCAGAGAACAAGAAGCAAGCCTCTCACTTAGTGTTGCCAGCTAGGAAAGAAAAATGTAATTCTCTCACCTTCTCTCTCTCTTTCATCCTCCCTCTCCTCCTTCTTTATAAATCTTAAAGAAGAAAACAAAATGACATCAAGCTCCATGAGGCTGCAATAAACTGACAATTCTGTTTGACCCTATGAATTCTCAACAAACAACAAATAAAGAGTAACAGTGAATTAGTTGATGGAGTTCATATTACAGATGTGGTAATTCTGAGTTACTAATTAAATTCAAATCCAGAAATAAAGAAAGGACATCACTTGACACACCCATAAAATAATTTGACTTGCATACCCAAGATATTTATAAACAAATTTTATTATACTAAACTTCACAGGTATTAGATGCCCAAAGAAATAATTTTCTAGTTTCAGGTACTAGTTACTTAGTGTCTAGTATGTTATGTCGTGCCATAACCTATTGGGTATCAGTGGTAACTGCTCAAGTTGTCTTTTTCTCTCAACTCAATCATTTTTCTTCCTGGTATACAGATTAATTTTCTTGCTCAACAAGTCTGATAACACTCAACATATCAGGGAAACTTAATATTATCAGGAAATATTTTAAAATTGTGTTTTAATTTATTTGATAAATGAATATAATTCCTCTGGGAAAAGTTCTAAATGTAGAAGTGAAACTTGTATTATGATTTTTTTTTTACTTTGCTTTTTGAGATTGAGTTTCAGTGACACATGTTGAGCCAGATGTTTCTTACCATCATCATTCCCTTTATTTAAAACAGTTGCTTTATTCTGCATATTTGTATTCCCCCAATTCCTTGCTAAATATCAATGCCCAAAGGGGTGGCTATAGGTGATTTCCCCGCAAGGAGATGCCATAGACTTGAACCCTATAGCAAATCTCAAAGAAATTTCTAGTCCACTAACCTCTCTTAATTGCCACATGAGAACAGACAGAAAATGTTTATAAACTAGAATCAGAGCCTTCTTTAGGAAGCACCTATGTTGAGACCTTGATCTTGTACTTTCAAGCATCCCAAACTGTGAGTAATAAAATATGTCCTTTATATACTTCCCTCGTTGAGGCACTTTGCTATAGTAGCTTGAACTATGATACTCTCTCATTCTTTGAAACTCTGGTCTCTGTTTCTGAGATGTGAAATCATTCATAATCATCCTATTATTTTTTGGGGGGTACACTAGGTGACACTCAGGGGTTACGCTTGGCTATATGCTCAGAAATTGCTCTTGGCTTGGGGGACCATATTGGAATCTGGGTGATCAAACCACATTCAGTCCTAGGCTAGTGCTGACAAGGTAGACACGGTACTGCTTGTGCCACTGCTCTGGCCCCATAGTCACCCTATTCTTAATCTGATAAACTAAATTTTACTTATCATTTTTTGAATTTTCTGTTAAAATATAAAAAAGAAGGATTTCTTTCCCAAAAGAATAATGTTTAAATCTCTGGACATCAAGAAAACAAAATAAAAAATGGCTTCTTTACTCCCATGAAACATAGGGGCTCATTAAGAAAATTAAGAGCACACACATGAAACATTCTCCACCATCAACATGTGCTGTGTTGGCACTCTAGGGTCCATTTATCATTCTTTCATCAGTATAGTTTGAACTGTTAAAGAGAACAAGCCTTGTGGAATTTCATAAGCTAATTAAAATAGAAATAAAGTGATTTTTTTAGAGCTAAGAGACAAGGTCTCTTTCCAGACACCCTCGGTGAGAATACCGCTACAAGACAAAAAACTTCTATTTTTTAATACTCACTTCTCAAGTCAATGTTGGAATCATCCTCTTGTCTACCACATTCCTCCTCCCTCCTAAGAGAAGACTTGTCACCATTCTGGTTGAGATTCTGAGGTCCAAAAAACATTCATGTTTTCTTCCTGCATGTGGCATTTAGTTATGAACTCATAAGTTCACATTTCATAAATGACATAACCTAAATATCTCACCACTTCAAAATATGCTACCCAACCACACCCTCTATCATGATACATTGAAATCCCACCCCCTCTGGCAACCTCTCTTTTGAGGTCAGAATCCAAAGGTTTATTCATATTTATACTTTCTTAAGTTGCTTCTCTTTCTCCCATAGAGGAGTAAGATCCTCTGGCATTTCTTTTTTTTATCTCTCTGAAGTGTTTTTTCCATGTTGTTGCAAAAGCAAGATTCTATTTCTTTCCTTTCAACCTAAAAACATTTTCTTGCTTATTAGATTACTTTTTTTAAAGATAAAAAAGAAAGGTCTGAAGAATAGATAGATAAAGATTTTTGTTCATAAGGAGAGCAAAATCAGGATTCTGAAGATAAATGACCAAGTATCAAACTGTGGCTGAAGCATATCAGAATCATTTTAAGAGAAAGTCAAATGTTATTGTAAATTATTTCTTTCATTGAATTCTCAAAACACTTTGTTAGTATAGAGTGCTATTAGCAATTTTTAGGTCTTCTGTTAGGAATTTAGATCTTCTGTTTAAAATATTCTGATCAGTAGAACATGTATATATGCATTTGTATTTTGGCATAGAAAAATGTCAACAGCAATTTAATTATTCAGCATACTCTAGATAATCTGGAACAGAAGATATGCATTTTGTTCAAGAAATAGGCCATATTCTATTTGTTTTAATTTTGAACTTGGGAAGTTGGGGAAGGTATACAGACACGCAAGAATATAAATTACAAAATTAACTATTTTATGTGACTTAATACAAGTATATATGGAACTTTGCATACATTTATATAAAATCTATAATTTTATTTTAAGAATAATTTTAATACAAAACATAATATAGACTTTTCAGGATTACAAACATTGTCCTCCAACACTTCTCATGACAATTTCCTTAGAGTAGTAAATTTAGTGAAAATGAGTGCCAGAGACAATGACAAAGAAGAGAAGGTGACATTAACTTTGTTTTTTTTTTAAGTTATCATCTCTTCAGTATAGATGTTAACTGTAGGCAATTGAAATGTAATAAAGTTTATCAAAATGATTGCTACAACCAAAAAGAGAAATGCAGGAGGAAATGGTAAAAACTTGTCTGTCATCTGTAATGTCTATTTTCTCTGGTAGCACTTCTAAAAGATTTAAATCATTGACCATATCATAATATACTTGTAAAGATCTTTTGTTAACAATAGAAGTCAAGGTATTTTCTTATCATTATCTTACTCATGCAACGGGAATCTTTCTTACAGCAACTTTATATAAACTCCAAGTAGTTTGTCTTCCCTTATTTTTAGCTTGTAAGATTATTTCTGTATAAAACTTAAGTAAACTTTCAAGAGTTTGTAAGCTATTACTTCTGTCACATAATTACTCAGGAGACACAAAATACATCTAAAATTCTTATTGATGAAATAAGGAAAAAATGTCTATTGCCACTCAGTATAAACACAGAGATCTGTAGTGTTGTAGCTGAAGACAGAGTCATAATAAAACCATTACAAAGGGCATTGAACAGAAAAATATTGGTTTATTAAACAATGAGTTAAGTAAAAAAAACACTCACTGATTCATCCCAAACATATTATAGAAGTTGATAAAACTATGCATTATTCAGGAAGTAAAAAAAAAAGATGTAAACTGGGAACATTGGTGGAGGGTAGGAATCGTTGTTGGGCATTTTATGCTTGAAATTCATTTATGAATATCTTTGTAACTTTGTGATTCATGGTGATTTAATTAAAAAAATAAACAAGGATTCAGGAAAAGTAACTATGGAATAAATTAACCACTGAAGGTGATGAGAAATAGAAATCGGTGGGCCGAAGCTATAGCACAGTGAGTGGTAGGGCGTTTGCCTTGTACACGGCTGATCCAGGAAGGACCTTGGTTCGATCCCCAGCCAAGCCAGGAGGGATTTCTTAGCATAGCCAGGAGTAATCCCTGAATGTCACTGGATGTGTCCCCCCCAAAAATGAAAATATAGAAATTGGCACCAACACAAGAGTTTAACTTCTCCAATATAGTCCAGAAAATTTAGATGTGCCACATGCACAGTCTAAAAGTTTGGGGAGAAAATGTTTGTGAGTACCTGGAATATATGTGCTGTTATGGCATCCCCTTAATAATTCAAATACAAAACATGCATGTGTTCTCTGGGTATTCTGAGCACTGTTTGAGAAACTCCCCAATTTACATAAGTATGCATAAAATTATCTGACCTTTATACTATGAACAAAACGGGAAACACTCCAAATGTTTAAGAACAAATGATTAAATAAAGAGACTATGGTACATCTATACAATGGAATGTTACTTGAACATACAAAAGATAAAATCATGTAATTTGTGGAAAGATCTTGACAGTATCATGCTGAGTTATTCATTGCTTATAGGGAAGGAAACAAACACAGAATAATCTCTCTTGTAATCAGAGTATGAAAAAACACATAATAGTAGAATAATGAATGGCTAAAGGCAATGAAAACGAAGAACAGGAGAACTGGTCTTAAGTAGGAAATCATGTCACTTTGGTGGTTAATAACAGGGAGTGGTGAGCAAAATGTTCAACCAGGAGGAAGAAGATAAACTGAAAGAGCAAACCATTAAGCATGAAACCCTACTAGCATTGTTACTAGTATTGTAAATCAAGGGGCTAAAAGTTATATCAAAAAATTATGTTTCCTAGAGGCTGACTGATAGGGGAGAAATGAGGAGCATTGTGGAGAGATGTAGACACTGGTGAAAGGCTTGGTGCTGAAGCATGTACACCTGAAAATCAATCATAAATAACTGTAATTCACAATGAAAAAATAAAATTAAGCAATGTTTTAAAAACTGTCCAATCTATCACTTTTCTTAGCTTTAATTGTATAAATGTATAAAAACTAATTTTGGGGCCAAAACAGTGGTGCAGCAGTAGGGTGTTTGCCTTGCACGCTATGATCTAGGATAGACTGTGGTTTGATCCCTCTGCATCCCATATGGTCCCCAAGCCAGGAGCATTTTCTGAGCACATAGCCAGGATGTAAACTCTGAGCGTCACTGGGTTTGGCCCCCAAACCAAAAAGAAACCAAACCAAAGCAAGCAAACAAAAACCTATTTTTTTTAAACTTTTATTTGAAGCATGATTGATGGTTTAATTATTTTTTTCCTGAAAAACATTTTTGATGAGCAACTTCACACATTCACACATACTTTTTGTTAAATTTTATTTTAGAGGCATATGATAACTTTATGTATGGCATTGAAAATATTTCCCTTTACATTATTTTGTAAAAAATAAACAAATTAAATTGCATGATATTTTTCAGCAGGTATGATCTGTGAGATCTAGTAATACTTTCTTTTTTTTTTTGTTGTTCTTTTTGTTTTTTGTTTTTGGGTCATACCCAGCAGCGCTCAGGGTTACTCCTGGCTCTATGCTCAGAAATCGCCCCTGCCAGGCACAGGGGATCATATGGGATGCCGGGATTCAAACCACCATCCTTCTGCATGAAAGGCAAATGCCTTACCTCCATGCTATCTCTCCGGTCCCTAGTAATACTTTCTTAAAACGGTATGTAAAACTTTTACCAACAATTTTTTTTCAGATGCTTTATAAGTCAACTGTGTTGTATGAAAATAAGTGAAGTAACTTATCTGGCTTAGCAAATACGAAGTCCCAAAAAAAGAATGTGACCTAAGCTTTTAAGAGGGGTCCAGTAGGGTCAAGATATCAGTTTCACACAGGAAGAGTGGTCAGCAAGCAAATGTGTTGTGATAATGAGAGCCAGGTTTCCCACAGAGAAGAGAGGTTAAAAACAAAGAATGGAGAGCATTAAAATTAGTCTTCCAATTCTAGAGTTGTACTGAAAGTCTGATATAAAGTCATAGATGTCAATATTGTTATGTACACAAAATAGACATAAAATAAGTATAACTAAAGAGATTTATGTATGAGTGTGTTTTTATATTGCCTACCTCTCTTCACTAGCAAGGGAGAGAATATATGAGGGTGTGGGTACCAGAAGCAAATTCTCTGGTCTGGACTTCACAGCTTCAAATATTAATCTTTTCAAAAATCAAAACTCTTTGGTGGGCCGGAAAGATAGCATGGAGGTAAGGCATTTGCCTTTCATGCAGAAGGACGGTGGTTCCAATCCCTGCATTCCATATGGTCCCCCGTGCCTGCCAGGGAGATTTCTGAGCATAAAGCCAGGAGTAACCCCTGAGTGCTGCCGGATGTGACCCAAAAAACAGAAGAAAAAAAACTCTTTGGAAAAATTTTCAGTCACATAATTAAAGCATAATAAATTAGAGCATAATAGATCAGTTTAGATATAAAATTAATAAAAAAAAGATAGGTATATCTAAAAAGGGGCATAGATATCTGGTTAGCCAAATCTGGAAAAGTGTATGGCATTTTGTTCTATTTTTTAAAGTAAATGATAAATCTTAAGTCTATAATAACATTAAATAGAAAGTGTTGCTTAGTGATTGGATTAGAACCTATCAATTACCTTCCTAAATTGAAGCAGATAAAAAGGAAATCAAAGTTCTTTGTTGGATCATATGATGTTTTGATCCATATTGTTTGATCAATCATCATTTTGCTTTTCACATGACTTCTCTGGTTTATATTGATACTAGCAATACACATGAAATTAAAATCTGCTTATAGTGTTGCCAAAATGTCTCATTTGAGTAACTAGAATTTATTTTTTCTCATAGTAGAAACTCTTTTATATAGTAATAGACTAGTTCACTTGTTCTCTCATTGTTAAATCTCAAGCTATTCTTTTAACTATTGATTGACCTCATACTAGGAGCCAAGTGCTTCCACCCATTATGAAAAAAAAAAAAAAAAACCTGATGATTTGACAACCTGAAGTGCATGAGACTGAGGTATTTTTATGACCTTTTAATCAGAACCCACGCACCACTGTTAAGTTTGATAACAATGTACTTCTGATCAATAACTATTGTAAGTAAATACTGATTTGATCCACAAATATGTAAATAAATACTATTATGATAGATTACTTTTTAAGACAAATTAGAAAATAAAAAGTAATAGTCAATAGACAATAACATATATTAATCAGTAATCTGAATAGATAGAAATTGCAATTACTGTAATTATCAGGATGATCCGTTACTCAATAATTTATAATCTTCCCTGATAGATTTTATTTACAAGTGTTTATTTATAATATATAATCTTTTAATTCTAGAAAATTAAAACTCTATCTCTTTCATAGAAAGCACCCCCATATACTACACATATCTATCTTTCTATATATAAATATATTTAATTATTATTCCCTTGGCCCTCTTAAGTAAGGATGTATTTTTTAATTTTACTTATACTGAATAATTTTAATCATAATTACTCACTCACTCACTCTATGAGCATGAGTGTAGTAAATTTAACACATTTTACTACATATTGATATAAAACAATAAATATATTGCATTTTAATATAAATATGTGTACTGTATATAATACATGTTTATATTACACTATTGTTTTGAGATTATATATACTATGAACACAGGTAAATACTTTACAATGCCATATTATAACAAAATATACTTTACTTGAGCAAATATATATGCATATATCAACATAAAACATGATTTATAATTTTTAAATGATAACTTATCATTATTAGTTTGTGTACTTTAGTAGCTTTGATCATGACTAATATATGCTTATATGTTCCAGTTTCTAGTGCATAGAACATATGAAGAGTTATTGTTATCTTGAATGCAGAATTTAAAAATTAAATTGCAATAAAGATATTTAGCTAATAGAAAAGATTTTGGTCCATTATATGCAATAAAAACAATGTGTTAATGGTAGAGCATTAAGATAAAAAACATTGTAAGCTTTATGCTAAAACTGTAATGTCAAGTGTAAGAAAAATAAAAGCCTTTTCCCAAAGGGAGAAGTATGGGATGCATGCTGAGAAAAGGGGCAAAGGGACATCAACACTGGTGGTGGGGAATTGCCCTAATTCATTGTCACTCTGTACCTTAAATATAACTGTGAAAGACTTGTAATTCTCATGGGTCTTAATAAAAATCATTAAAAAAAACCTTGGCCTAAAAATTGGTCAATGCACTTAGAATTGTATTATTTGTAAGACTGAGAAAAAAAAGTTGTTTTGCTATTAAAAAAGAATTTTTCTAAAATAGAATTCAGAAAAAATATCACTAGTATGTTTACACTTGTAAGAAAAAATAGATATCAGCAGGAGTATATTAGAACTGAGCTGTGAAATATATATTTGGATTTATCATGGAGAAAAGAGAATGAGATGCCCCAACCCAAAAATAACTGACACAGCTTTGATTTTGTGTATGTGTGGGGAGTAGAAGGGAAATTCCAAGGCAAAGGGAGTAAAGAGCGAAGGATGAATGAATTCATAGGGATAAATGCAAGACAGGAGAGAATAAAATGAGTAGAAAGAGGAGTCAGTGAGAGCTTACAGCAAAATAAGTCCTCTGGAATCAATAAGGACCTCAGGACAAAGTGGAAATAGTCTGTTATATAACCAGAAATCTGATCAAGACATATATTAGTCATCTAAGTAGAGATAGCATTAAGCAGTGGGAGCATCACATTAAGTGTTTGGAGAAGGGAGAAGAAAGGTGGGACTTAGAAGCACCAGTTGTGGCTTTTAATTAGAACTAAGTGTGTGAATGAGATGGCTAGGGGCAGAACTTAGAATCTGGAGCACAGAGAAGAAGGACCCATGCCTTAAGGAGCCCTGCTTAGTCATTTATCACATAAAGAAAAAAATGACTAACTAGGAAAATGACAGTAAAAATCACAACCCAACTCAATGGCAAACCCAAGAAGAGATGGATGTTGAAACGAAAAGGAATGTATTATTGTAGTTTTTAAAGGGTGTAGCTATTAATCTAATAATGTTTAATATTACTGGAATGTTCAGGGATGTCACAACTGAACACCCTCCCCTGGCTTCAGCTATGCATGAGAGTCATTGATGAATTGAGAAAGTCTGTGGAAAGAAATTAATACAGAGGACACATAATGTAATCAACTAAAAAACAGGTGAGAGGTTAAGCAAAAAACAGAACTGTGAAGAAAATATGTGAGGGGTTAGAAATAAAGGGCTGTGCCTGGTAGAGTTTGTTTGTTAGAAGGAGAGATAATTTTGTTTTATTTTAGATGTTAAAGATAGGGGTTTATTTAAGTGTTGATTGAAAAGGAACTCCTAAGAGATGAAAGTGGAAAGCAGATTAGCTACCTAAAACCTAGAGAGGAGAGATGGTTTCCATTCATAGAAGAATGAGGTTGTTTTTCACAAAAGGAAATTATGATACTAAAACTACAAGGGAGATTTACAGTTGAATTCTTTATCTTTTTCTTTCTTTTTTGATTTACAATGTTGTTGGTGACAAGTTTATGCAGACAAACTTCTAACACTACATCCAACAACCAGTATTCACTTCCCCAAGGACCCTTTGCATTCCTACACCATCCCAGGTAAACTCACATCTACAGTCCTAATATCTAGTTTTGTGTTCTTTGACCACTATTACTCCTTTATTGTGCTTCCTTATAGCCCACATATTATTAGGTATCTATCCCTCACCCTGTTTTGCCCACTCAAAACTGGATCCCCTTTAGTTTCTTCTTGTGGCAAATTACTTGACTTCATCTTTTCTTAGAGTTGAGTATATAAGAAAAACTCAATATATTTAATATATACATACATGTTCCACAATTTCTTTATCTAGTTGTCTGTCCTTGAGCACTTGGGCTGCTGTCGTGAACATAGGGCCGCAAATATAATAGCTCATTTCTGGTTCTGGCTCTTCTATTTGACTTGGGATTTACTTACATTTCTAGGGATTGTGACTTGAAAGACAAAAGAATTAGTCAGAAATCTCAGTGGATACGGTGCTTGCTTTACAAGACAAATCTAGTTTAATCTCCAGCATGGTTCTGCCAGGAGTAATCCCTGTGCACAGTCAGGAGTAATTCCTGAGTATCTTTCAGGTGTGTTCCTTTCTAAATAAAACAACCCCAAACTAAAGAAACATGGTTTTTTTGTTTTGTTTTGGTGGGTTTCTTTTTTTTTTGTTTTTTGGGGCACACCCAGTGATGCTCAGGGGTTACTCCTGGCTATGAGCTCAGAAATCGTGCCTGACCATATGGGACACCGAGGGATCAAACTTAGATCCGTCCTAGGCTAGCGCAGGCAAGACAGGCACCTTACCTCCAAAGGAACATGTTTGAGTAACTTAGTATTTAGTAACTTAGTAATTTACTATTAACCTTTCTTTTATTCTCATGTATGGGTTTTTTAAATAAAAATTAAGGACATTATTGTAACAATGTCCATAGACAATAGAGATGAGGGCCAGAAGGATCAGCTAACAATATAAAACTCACCACCACAGAGTAGTGGTACAGTCAGGGAAATAACTACACTAACAACTATCATGACAATGTTATTGAGTGAAAGAAGTAGAATGCAGGCAGGGATTGGAAAGGAGGGGGTGCATTGGTGGTGGGAATGCTGCACTGGTGAAGGGAGTATTCTGTTTATGACTAAACTCAACACAATCATGCTTATAATCATGGTGCTTAAATAAATATTTTATAGATAAATTATATTTTATTGTTTTGTCATACTTTGCTATCAAACTTAAAGTTTCATCTCTCTATATGCTGTAATGACATCATACTATCAAAAGTCTCTCTTTTACCCCTTCCTTTTACCATCAAACCCTTCCCTAAAACTTTAAACAGAGTCCAAGTTATTTTGGTTGTGTTCTTCTAAGTTGTCTTCCTTACTTATTTCAATATTATATATAGGTGAAACACTTTTGTCATTGTTTTCACCAACAATTATTTAACTTAACAGCATATTGTTAGTTCTATTTATGTTGCTTCAAAAGGCAAATCTACTTTTTAAGTCCAGTGGTGCTGCTTAAAAGATTAGTATTCCACTAGCATTTACATCACAATTTCCTTACTTTATATATCAGTTTCTACCTTTTCTAATTTTTACTCTAGTTTTCCTAAGAATCTATGTTTATTTTAGTACATGGTATACATTTTATGTACCTAATATAGATCAAAACTTTATTTGTAATAATATAAATAGATTTTTACTGGAGTCTTCAGATCAATCAAATTTAGAGTGATCACTGTTATTTTTGTTTCCAGGTTCTTTTATATTTGGATATTTCCTTTATCAAGAGTTTCTATCTGCTTTTCCCTTGAATAGTTTTCTGGTTTATAATTATTTTTATTGTTTTTTTGGGCCACACCCGTTTGTTGCTCAGGGGTTACTCCTGGCTAAGCACTCAGAAATTGCCCCTGGCTTGGGGGGACCATATGGGATTCCGGGGGATCGAATCACGGTCCTTTCTTGGCTAACGCTTGCAAGGCAGACACCTTACCTCTAGCACCACCTTGCCAACCCTCCCTTTTATTTTGGTTGATTTTTTTTCCTTTGAATAGTTTTCTGTGGTAGTTATTTTTTCTTTTTTCCATTATATTTCTAAATGTCTCTACTTCAAATAGCTTTCTGGTTATCATGAAATTTTAGTCATTCTGTTTCTATTTGAGGTCACATGTATATATATTGCTATCAACTGATTACATTTACACTAATTAGATTTTGTTTAAAGTTTCTCTCCTTTGATAATTTGTAGTCTCATTTTATTCATGTTTGTTTCTACTTTAATATTCCTACTTATCATTATATTTGACATTTTATGTTTGTTTTTCCCTGTTTAATAAATTGAATGTTTCTTTCAGCACAGACCTCATGATGATCAATATTTTCTTTATCTTTATTAAAAAAGGCCTTATCTTTTCCCTCATATTTAAATAATTTTCAGGATAGAGCATTCTTGTTTAGAATTTTTGTTTTAATCTTTCACAATTTTGACTATGTAATTCAATGGCATCTGGAATTTGGGGGTGCTGGGCCAAACCGGCGATGCTCAGGAGTTACTCTTGGCTATGCACTCAGAAATCACTCCTGGTTTGGGGGACCCTATGGGACGCCCGAGGATTGAACCACTTGTCCATCCTACACTAACGCAGACAAGGCTGACACCTTACCACTAACACCACCGCTCCAGACAGGGATTCTGAAATTTTATCTTCAATTTCACTTATCATTTTCTCTGTAATATTGCCTCAAATACAGGCAGGGGTTGGAAAGGAGTGGGGTTGGGGAGGACATTGGTTGTGGAATTGCTGCACTGGTGAAGGGGGTGTTCTGTTTGTGACTGAAACCCAACACAATCATGCTTGTACTCATGGTGCTTAAATATTTATATATATTATTATATTTTATTGATTTATCATGCTTTACTTTGCTATCAAATTCACAGTTTCATCCCTCTCTATATGCTGCAATGTCATCATACTATCAAAAGTCTCTTTTATCCCTGTAATATTGAGGATGTTTGGTTTTTCAGATCTTTTTGTTTCATTAATTGCATAATTCATATAAAATTTGTAGGTATATATATACATAATTTTTATTGTGATTAATGTGAATAACAAATATTTCACAGTAATATTTGAGGTACATAGCAACATTGAATCAGGTGTATTCCAACCACTAGTGTTATCCACCCTCCACCCCTGTTCCCAGCATCTCCCTCTTTTGCCCCCGAACTGCTAGTCTAATTGTTCCCCTCTGTGTATAGCTTGTTCAAGATTGGGTATAGATTCTGTTGTCATTAACTGTGGATTTGTTGTTTAAGCCTGATCCTTTTTTATTTCTACTAAATGTTCATATGACTGTTTGGTCTTGGTACCATAATTTTTCCCCTCAATTTATGAGACAGAAGAAGATGTTTCAAGTTATGTGGTTCTGTTTGCAAAAAACAAAAAAGAAGAAAAAGAAAAAAGGAAAAACAAACAGACAAACAAAATTCTGGGAGGAGTCCATCTAGAGGCTAAAATATCAATTAAAAAGAAGGAAGGGAAAAACGAAAAAAAAAACACCCACTAAAAAACAAAAATCAACAACAAAAACAAAATAAATGAAACAAAAATCAAACAAAAGACCAAAACCAGCAACTACAAAAAAGGACCACAGCAACAAATACAACAACCAAACAATAACCAAGAGAACAACAACAAGAAAAAAAGAACAAAAAGAAAAGAAAAGAAAAAAGAAATGAAGGCTAG
>PVKC010014866.1:0-21863 GCA_004027635.1 Crocidura indochinensis | reverse complement strand
ATGCAGACCCCAGGATCTTTAATACAGAAGCATGATACCAATAACAGAGACTATGTGAGGAATGAAGGTGTATTGCCACTACAGACGATGACTTGGATTGGACAAACTAGTTTGCTTGGAGCCTAGAGTCGGTCCTGTGCCAGGAAACTTCAGGGGTAGGGTCTCCTTGTATTTAGGCCATAATTTTTCTTTCCATGTCCCTTATATTTTGGTGGGCCTATGCAAACAAATGCCACTCTAACACCTTTTTTTTTACTATGTTCCCTTGACTCCAATCCTTAAGAAAAACAATCCACTAAAACATTGGGGTTAACTTAAACTAGTATACATATGCATGGAACTAGATAAATGTACTTTGCCCTGAATATTTAGGGAGTTACATAAGTCTAATGTCTTTAGATTATATTGTGTGCTGCTAAGAAATAGTATGTACTACAACTGGGGATTTAAGGGACAAAGTAATTGTATTGTACATGGGTTCAGCTTTGTTTTTCTTAATGCTCTCTGGCTGAAAGTTCAAGGCTGGGATATCAACGATGGGACTACCAAGAATTCTGTTTATGGGTGATTGTGTTTCCACTGTAACTTTACCCTGTCCTCTTTCTTTGCATCTTTGTTGTCATAATTAAAATTAAAAAAAATTTAAAAAAAAAGAAGACATCTTGTTCAATGTCATCCAACTAAATTGACCTTTGTTTATCTGGCACTGTCCCTCATAATTCCTGACCTCTCTCAGACCTCTTTTTCATGGTCTCCTTGAAGCACTGCACTTTGTGAAAGATTTAGAATCCTCCAATTCTTCTTCTGTTTCCCTAACCATCATTTTTAAAACATCAAATACTCCAAAAAAATCATTGAGTAAACAGATTTAAAAAAATTTAAGATCTCTTGGGGCCCGGGAGATAGCATGGAGGTAAGGCATTTGCCTTTCATGCAAAAGGTCATCGGTTCTAATCCCGGTGCCCCATATGGTCCCCCGTGCCTGCCAGGAGCAATTTCTGAGCATGGAGCCAGGAGTAACCCCTGAGCACTGCCGGGTGTGACCCAAATACAAAAAAAAAAAAAATTTAAGATCTCAAATCTTATTGAGTATTAGGCTGGTTAGAAAATAAAAACTCGGGGAGCCGGGAGGTGACGCAGGAGGTAAGGTGCCTGCGCTAGCCTAGGACGGACCACGGTTTGACCCCCTGGTTCCCATATGGTCCCCTGTGCCTGCCAGGAGCGACTTCTGAGTGCATAGCCAGGGGTAACTCCTGAGCGTCACTGGGTGTGGCCCAAAAACCAAAAAAAAAAAAAAAAAAGAAAAACTCATTTCTATTTCTATATTTAAATTAGCATATGCCCAGTTTTATGCCGCTACTGTGTAGTTTCTTCATTACTTGGTGGCAAAGAGAATTGACAGAATATCTTTGACCCAAAAGGAATTTGATGAAATTCCATGCAACTCCTTCTAACGGCCTCCAACACTTTTCAATATTCTAATCTCCTGTGAGTGACAATTATTTTCACTATAAACAACAACAACAACAACAAAAAACACCCAGATGATATCAGAAACGGAATAATTCATTTAAGGGATAAATTGGGCAGTTCAGAGAAGCTATGGGGAAGCTACAAGTCAAGTGGTTGCAGTGGTAAAAGACTCTGTAACGCAGGTAGGGAACTTGCCTAGCCTGCTGCAACTAGTGTTCGATCTATTAGTATCCCTTATGACCTCCTGAGTCACCCCAGGGCAATGATACCTGAGCATAGAGACAGCAAGCATTAAGCAAGCCAGGTATGGACCCCAAAACAGAAACAAACAATACAAGTGATTGCAGAAGCACCTCCTCTGGACACCAGATGTTCCAGCTTTCACATTCATCTCCCAGATAAGTGTTTCTCCAGCTGCTGTCCCCATAACTATTGCTACTGCTGCTTCTAAAAACCAGACAATCCTGCTGCTCCAGCAACACCCACCTCTACATTACATTTAGGCAGCTTTTTTCCCTTTTAAGTCTGTGGTTACGTCTGCTCATGGAGGTGCTCTGTTTGTTTTAGAAGCTTAGCATTAAGAAACTGACGACCTGGTAGTACAAACAATCCTCTGTTTTACAATTCAAATGATTTGTATTCATCTCAATACTATGAACATCACTCTTTCTTTCTTTCTTTTTTTTTTTAGAAATATATTATTTTTAAGATGCATTAAGGGCTCTGGATATCTTCCCATGTCATTGCCCCTACTCTAGGACCACTCCTGAGCAAGGAAACCCCCAATGCCAGGCTCTTAAATGAAAAACTGTGTGGATGCATCTGAGTCTCCACAACAAGTTTGTTCCTTCAACCCCACCAACTCTAAGGGTTTTTGCTTTGAATATCTTAACTCAAATATCCCCATAATAATCCTCTATGCTAAAGGATCTTTAACCATTCACCTGCATGGCCATTGAAATAGCATTTTAAGGGCACAGAAGTTGTTAGATTAACAGATTATAAGGAGTAACAGCTTGCTGAAAAATAATAAAAGAGATCAGACAAGAAATCTGAAGCTTATACCACAGCATCCACAAATCTTTAACAGCAATGAGTAACAAAGGCATTCACCTGCTCTGGCAAATAGGGACTCTAGTCTCAGAAAATCACTGAGCTCAAATAAAGCCTCAAGCCTGATTGATGAGGAACTTAAATAAATGCTTCATTCAATGGCCATGGAAATAAAGCAATCACTGGAAAAAAAAACAACCAACTCAAAGATAAACTGATCCAGGTTATAAAAGAGTCCATGCAAATTAAATCATTAAAAAATGCAATAGGAGTTAAAAATACAATAACAAGCCACAGCAACAGAAGTTTATATGCAGAGAACTATATCAGTAATATTGAAGACAAAATACTAGCCATCACTAATAATAAATAGACAAAAGAAATGATTTGCTAATGAAGGGAAGAAAATATAATACATGTGGTAGATAATAATATACCAAGAGAAATAATCTTTGAATCATAGACATACCAGAAGGAGAGGAAAAAGAGGAAGGGAATAATGGCTTGTAGAAGAAGTAATAACCAAGAATTTTTTGATCTCTGGAGAGAGGCACCTGCTCAGTTTCAAGAGACTCAAAGAGTACTAAATAGAAAACAAACTAAAACAGAATATAATAACTAAAATCATAAAATCAAAAGACAAAGACATATTTACTTAGAGCAGGAAGAAAGAAGAGAACCCTCAGATACAGTAGAAACAATAAAAGAATCACAGCAGATTTTTTACAAGCTAAAAAAGAGTATAATGACATATTTAAAGTATTGAATAAAAAAGTGAAATAAAAACTTCCAGCCTAAGCAATAGTGCCGTGGTAGGGCATTTGCTTTGTACGGAGATGACCCAGGACAGACCTGGGTTCTATCCCTAATGCCCCATATGGCCCCCCCAAGCCAGGAGTGGTTTCTGAGCATCACAGGTGTGGCCCCGAAACATAAACAAAAACAAAAAACAAAACTTCCAGCCTAGAATCCACTACCCTATAAAGCTATCATTTAGACTCAAAGGTGGGATAAGAACCTTTCCAGACAATCAATATCTAACAGTACTTGCAGCAACACAAACTTGATCCTTCAAGAAAGACCACCGTTAGAAAACAAATAAACTCTTGCAAAAACAACTTGTACACACATGTTCACACACACACACACACACACACACACACTCACTATCAACATAGCCCTTTAGATCATTAATCTCTATCAATATCAATGGACTAAGCTCCTCTATAAAAAGGCATAGAGTAGCTAAATGGATCAGGAAGGAAAATACAACCATCTGCTGCCTACAGGAAATGCATCTAAACTCAAGATAAAAACAGATTCAGAGTGATACTATGGAAGACATTCATACAAGCCAATAGAAGATTTCCCATTACCCTCCAAAAAGCTGGGAAAGTCATACTTATATCAGGCCAAATAACATTCAATATAAAGAAAGTAATTAGAGAGAGTGATAGACACTGCTTATTAGTTATTGGAACAATAGAAAAAGAAATGCTAACTCAAAAAAGCAAGTCAAACAAACTGAAAAATACGGTCATCAGCATTTATGCATGAAGGTACAGCAAAGTTCATAAAGCTTCTCCTCACAAACCTAGAGAAACGCACTGATGGAAACATAATAGTAGTGGGCAAACTTCAATACCCTTCTTTTACCACCAGACACAACAACCAGATGAAATATCAGTAAAGAAATCTGAGCCCAAAATAGTGATCTAAAAGAACTAGAACTGTTAGATATATACAGGGCTCTTTATCCCTCAAAATAAGAATATGAATGTGTCCATGCAAGATACATCATATATTAGGGTATAACTCAAACATACATAAATTTAAAATATAGAAATTGTACAAAAGTACAAAAACTAGAAAAGTAGTTTCTCAGACCATAATGCTATGAAAGTAGAAATTGATCACAGAAAAAAGATGAATTTGGAAGTTGAACAAAATGCTGCTAAAAAGCAACTAGATCAAAGAGGTAATCAAGGAAGAAATAAAAATATCTTTGAAATGAATGACAATGATGATATAAATGATCACAATCTATGGGATACAGTGAATGTTGTACTACAGGGAAAATTCATAGCCATGAGGCCTACTTAAGAAAGAAGTAAATGTCCAAAATCAATAATCTAGATACACATCTTAAAAATTTAAAGAAGGGGCTGGAGTAATAGCACAGTGGCAGGGCATTTGTCTTGCATGTAGCCAACCTGGGACGAACCAAGGTTCAATCCCTGGTATCCCATATGGTTCCATCAAACCTGCCAGGAAAGATTTCTGAGCTCAGAGCCAGGAGTAACTTCTGGGTATGGCCCAAAACCAAAATAAAAAAAAAAAAGAAAAAGAAAAAAGAAGGAATAACACATGAACCCAGAAAGTAGTAGAAGGAGGAGGGAAATAGTAACAAAAGCAGAGATCAACAACATAGAAATTAAGAAAGCAATTCAAAGAATCAGTGAACCCAGGAATTGGTTCTTTGAAAGAATAAACAAGATAGATAAATTTTTGGCTAGACTCATGGGGAAAAAAAGAGAAAATGTTCAAATAAATCAGATCAGAGATGGAAATGGGAGAAATTACAATGGATCTTCCAGCAATTTAAAATAGAATAAGAGGCTACTATAAACACCTTCATGCTCTTATGCTGGAGAATTGAAATAATTCCTAGAGTTATATAGTCTCCCAAAATGGGACAAGGTGAAAGTAAAAAGCCTAAACACAAGAAACTAAAAGAGAAATTAAGAATCTCCTAAGGGGCTGGAGTGATAGCATGGAGGTAAGGCATTTATTTGCCTTGCATGCAGAAGGATGGTGGTTCAAATTCCGGCATCCCATATGGTGCCCAGAGCCTGCCAAGAGCGATTTCAGAGCATAGAGCCAGGAGTAACCCCTGAGCGCTGCCAGGTGTGACCCAAAAACAAAAAACAAAACAAAACAAAAATCTCCTAAGAACAAAAGTCCTATTTCAGATGGGTTCACTGGTGAGTTCTATCAATTCTTCAGAGAAAACTTACTACCTCCTTAAGCTTGATATTCCATAACACAGAAGACACAGGAATCCTCCCTACCACCTTCTATGAAGCTAATGTTACAATAACAAAAGCACACAGAAACACTTCTAAAAAAGAAAATTTCACACCAATTTGCTTGATGAAGCAAAAATCCTTAACAAAATCTCAGTTAACCAAAATAACAACATATCAAAAAAAAATCCTACACAGTGATCAAATAAGATTCATACCAGAGTTGCAAAGGATGATTCAATATGCACAAATCAATAGATTATACCACATTAATAAAGGAAAGATAAAATCATTTGATCATTTTAATCAAAACAGAGAAAACTTTTGACAAGATTCAACATCCATTCATAATAAAAACCTTCAACAGAGTAGGGGTGAAAATAAACCCTCTCAAGAGAGCAAAGGCCATCAACCACAAACCCAGAGCCTGTATTACTTTTAAGGGTGAAAAACTGAAATTATTCCCTCTGAGATCAGGTATAAGGCAAGATTGTCCATTGTTTCCAATTTTATAGAAGTAATGGCTATAGTAATCAGGTAAGATAAATAAATGAAAGGAATACAAATGGAAATGAAGTCAAATCATTACTATATGTCAATGACATAAAAATATACATAGTGGGGCCTGGGAGATAGCATGGAGGTAGGGCGTTTGCCTTTCGTGCAAAAGGTCATCGGTTCGAATCCCGGTGCCCCATATGGTCCCCCGTGCCTGCCAGGAGCAATTTCTGAGCATGTAGCCAGGAGTAACCCCTGAGCACTGCCGGGTGTGACCCAAAAAAAAAAAACCCAAAAAACATTATAACTATCACTAAAAAAAATATATATATATATACATAGCAGCCCTAAACAATTCACAAAGAGGTTTCTGGATACAATAAATCAATATAGCAGAGTATCCAGCTACTAAGTCAATATGACAAAAATGATCACATTCTTGTATATAAAGAATGAATTACAGGAGAAAAAGATAAATGAGTCTATGCAATTTAAAATAGTATTCAAAAGCATCAAGTATCTAAGAATTAACAAAAAAAAATGTGAGAGATCTAAACCATGATAACTTTAAGTCACTTAAGAAAAAGATAGAACAATGACAGGAGAGATAGCACAGCAGTAGGGCATTTGCCTTGCATCAGCCAATCCAGGATAGACAATGGTTTGAATCCCAGCATCCCATATGTTTCCCCCCTCCCCCCATCCCCGTGCCTGCCAGGAGCGATTTCTGAGAGCCAGGAGTAACCTCTGAGTGCCACCTGGTGTGACCCAAAAACCAAAAAAATAATAATAAGAAAATAATAATAGGAAGTGGAAAATATTTCATGCTTATGAATCATAGAATAAACATTGTTAAAATCACTATCCTAAATTATTATATACATTCAATGCAAACTCCATCCAAATTCAGACATTCATTCTTTAAGGAACTAAAAAAATCAATAATAAAGTTTTATGGACTAAGAAGAGACCATGAATAGCCAAAGTCATACTGAAAAAATGAGAAATTGAGAGGTATCTCATTACCTAGTTTGGAACTATAATACAAATCTATATGTATGACACTGGGATGACACTGGAATGAAGATAGGCTCTCTGGTGAATGGGTCAGAACTGACTGCCCAAGGACAAAACCCCATACTTACAAACTTTTGTTTTTTGGGGGGGGCAACACATGGTGATGCTTAGAGGTCACTCCTACTTATGCAGTCTGACAGAAACTGCTCCTTACTGGGGGACCATAAGGACCACTGGGGATCAAATAGAGGTCCATTCTGGGTCAGCCGTGTGCAAGGCAAATGTCCTACAGCTGTGCTATTTCTCAGGCCCCTGAACATTTAATTCTGTTTTATTTTGTTTTGGGGCCACACTTGATGATGCTTAGGGGTTACTCCTAGCTATGTGCTCAGAAATCGCTCCTGACTTGCAGGACCATATTGGATGCCTGGGATCGAACTGCAGTCCATCCTAGGTTACTGCGTGCAAGGCAAATGCCGTACTGCTTGTGCCACTGCTCCAGCCCCTGAATATTTAATTTTTGATAAAGGAGCTGAGAACATAAAATGGAGTAAAGATAGCCTCTTCAACAAATGATGCTGGGAAAATTAAATAACTACAGGTAAAAATGATCCATATCAAATGTCTATTCAAAATGGATCAAAAGCCTTGAAATCTGACCAGAAACTGTAAAGTATTCATAGGAAAATATAGGCAGAATGTTTCAAGGTCTAGACTCTCAAAAGCATTTTGAATGATTAATACTACTGGTAAAGGCACCAAAAGTAAAAAGAAATGCGACTACATCAAATTAAAGAGTTTTTGAGTGGCAAAAGAAAATGGGCTAAAACTAAAATACATCTAATCAAATGGGGGAAATGCAAATTCAACACTTTAGACAAAGGGTTGATATCTCACAAAAATCAATAACAACAACAGCAACAACAACAAGATTAAAAACCCTATCAAAAAATTGGGAGAGGGAGCTGGAGAGATAGCAATAATGCATTTGTCTTGCAAGCAGTCAATCCAGGACCAGGACGGTGGTCTGAATCCTGGCATCCCATTTGGTCCCCCGAGCTTGCCAGGAACAATTTCTGAGTGCAGAGTCAGGAGTAACCCCTGAGTGCTGCCAGGTGTGACCCAAAAAAAACCAAAACAAAACAAAATAGGGAGAGGAAATAACACACTTTTCAGAAGAAGACAGGAGGATGGCCAATAGGCACATGAACAAATGTTTAGCATCATTATTATTAGAGAAATTCAAATCAAGATGACAATGATATAATCACACCAGTAAGAATGGCATATATATAAAAAAATCATAGGGACAATTTGTATTGGTAGGGATGTGGATGTAGTCACTGCTGGTGAGAATACTGTCTGGTTCAACCCTTATGGAAAACAGTGTGGAGAGCACCCCATAAACTTATAATTGAGCTCCCATACAACCCAGCAATTCTATTTTTAGATATCTTCCCACAGGACTTAAAAACATTCATTCAAAAGGATATATGCACACAATTTTCATTGCTGCATTTAGTAAATAGCTAATATATAAAATCAACCTTGGTATTCAATGACAGATGAACGTATTTCAAAGATATGTTATATCTCTCTATATATGCTACTTATAACATATGTATATAGCATATATTCACACAATGGAATACCAGCAGCTGCAAAGAACGATGAATCATGCAATTTACTGTAACTTGGTTAGAATTGGAAGATACCATGTTGAGTGAAGTGAGTCAGAAAAAGAAAGATAAACCTGGGTTAATCTCACCTGTGGTATATAAAATAACTGAATGAGGAAATATACTGCAGTAAAGGGGAGGAGGCATAGATCATCTTTGACCTCAGATCTTAAGGAAGAGAAGGAAAGAAATCAACAGGGGAAGAAAGAAGATGAAAAAGGGCAGTAATAGGGGTCTGGGCTTCAGTTATGCTAGTGATGTGAGGGAGTAGTATAACTATATATTCAAAGCACAGACTCAACAACACTAACAACATGATATCTAAGTTGCAACCACAGAACTTTGTAAGTGCCTGTCAAGGTAGCAGGCAGGGAGTGGGGGAGAGAGGATGATGGAGTATAGAAGCACTGGTAAAGAGAAGTTGACATTGGATTGGTATTGAAATATTATATGCCTAAAATTTAGATGTTAATAACTGTAAACCTTGGCTCTTCAATAAAATAGAAATTATTTTAAAAATAGGAAAAATAGGGGTCAGAGCTATAGTACAGTGGGTATGAACTTGCATGCAGGCCTTGTATCTGGCCAACCCGAGTTCAATCCTTGGAAGCTCATATGGTGCCTTTAGCCTTCCAGGAGTGATTCCTGAGCACAGAGCCAGGAGTAGTCCCTGAGCACCACTGGATGTGGCCTAAAACAAAAACAAAAGAAGAAAGATATAGAAAAAAGAAATAATTTTCTTTTTCTTCTCTCTCTCTTTCTCACTCTCATTTTTAAACCATACCTGGATCACTCCCAGTAGGGCTTGGGGAGTTACTCCCAGTGAAGTTTGGGGACCAGAAGGGATGCTGGGAATCAAATGGGCAGGCTGCAAGTAATGCAAGTGTTCTCCCTACCCATTGTACTATTTTTCTGGCCCCCGAAATAATTACTTACATAAAATCTACTTATTTTACATACTGCAAAATGTTTTCCCAATTTTAAATCATGTGCTTTAAAGTCAGAGAGAATTCAGCTCACAAGTGAGCCACAGAAAGACTTACAAACCCAGGAGGATTCTTCCTACTTTTGTGGTAGGAAATGGCTCTGTCTCAAAGTGGAGATGGGATGGAGAGGCCCAGTCTTCAAACACTGATCAAAGAGTTGTAGGTTCTGAGTGGCCAAAAAGAATAAAACACCATGACAACAGTGGGAACTGTTTGTAAATAAATTCATTTGATTCCTTATACTATTTTCTAGAACATTTATATATTAAGATGACACTTCCTTTGATCTTATCTGCTTATAGAAACAAATTCTACTAAAATCCCTACATATGAATAAAAAAATCCCATTATTAACTTAATGCTCTTCAACAAGATTTTTTTCCTACTTATTTTCAAGAAAATGCTTCCTTTAACACATAGCATTTACATAGTCTTCAAGGCATATTTGGAAAGTTTGCATCAGACACACCAGTGGGATGGGAACATCTTCATCATTCCGCATTGTCCCTTGTGTTCACTTTTTATTCCTTTGGTTGTGTCAGCAAAAGATAGCAATTGGTGCCCCTTTTGGGCCAAAAATTTAACCAGCTCCAGATTAGGTGATTGCATCACTGTGGTTCTAACTGTCACTGGCTTTTTCTCTAAATCTAATTACCGATTTTAGGGTTCTCAACATTGCTGATGATGAAAGACTTTATCCTCTTTGTTTCATTATTTTTTTCCTGGATACTGCCTGATTCTACCATGACAATAATTTGGTAACTTTTGCAACTGCAACCAAATAATGCTATTTGTAAATTTTGCCCAAAGCATTCCCTGAGGATTGTCTTCATATATGTTTCCTGAGTTCTCATCTGACTTGGATTTTGAATCTTTCAATGACAGGATTTCCAATATTTTAAAAATAAGGGGTACCAAACAAAATAGTCGTATGAACTGAGAAATGGGTTGCTCATTTCTAGGTGGATATTTGTTACTCAGTTCTCTTGGAGGATTTAAAAGCAAGTTAAAAATTTATTTTTTTAAATTTAATATTACAGAGGAAGCTAAGAGAAGCTTAGCTTTAAGAATATAAAAATGGAGGTATTAACTGTTTCCCAGTTATTTTTTTCATTGTTCATCTACAGGTGACAATTCATTATTACCTAATAATATCTGTTGCATAGTTTATACAGACAGGTCTCATGGATTCTCATCAGGAAATGAAGGTAATTTGTAGGACTGAAAAGCCCAGTACTGTAGTATAAAATTAAAGAAATTGTGCCTTAACTGGACCAGACAGTAGTACTATCCTTTCCCTTCTGTTTCTCAAGGAGATAGCATAACTTTTAGCTTTATATTTTAAAAGAAAAAGAGAATAATCCTTTTCTAAGATGTTTAATCTTTTTCAAAACTTCAATTCCTAGTCTACTTTAATACTTAATCTTTCCTTTTCTTTGAACCAAAAGAGATGACATCATGAGAGTTGAGTTCTCCATGCTCCACTGTCTGCTCCTTATCTTCTGTCATCCTTCCCTACTATCTCTGCTGGTGTTGGCAATGGGCAAAAGAGCCAAATAGAATTTCGTGAAGCTAGATATGACTGTTACTCTTGGTTGGAAGTTAAAGGCCCCTGTTTCCTAGTGTCCAGAGGAGATTTTTCTTTTTTTTTTTTTTTTGGTTTTTGGGCCACACCCAGTGACGCTCAGGGGTTACTCCTGGCTATGCGGTCAGAAGTTGCCCCTGGCCTGGGGGACCATATGGGGCACGGGGGATCGAACCACGGTCTGTCCAAGGCTAGCGCGGTAAGGCAGGCACCTTACCTCCAGCGCCACCGCCTGGCCCCATAGAGGAGATTTTTCTTGATCAGAGATGGCAGAACATTCTACCTTTTGGTATACCTTATAGACTTCTCTGTTCATTACATGACTTGGAACCACTTCTGGCAATATGGTTATCTCAGGTAGGAGAAGCTCTTGCATGGGGAAGGGAGGAATAAGCCACAGAATTCATTAGTGAAGAATTTTTACCAGGTCTTTACATTCTTCCCCTAGCTACAGGTAATATGAACTGGGGGAAAGGAGCAAAATGGGGTGGAGACTAAGATGATGTGTTTGCTGAAGAATTTTAACCACTGCATAGGAGCTACCTTTCTTTTAGTTGTATTTAACTCCCTTCAGTATTTGGGGATGTTAGTTTATTTGAAAGATGATTCCAAGAGGCAGAAGGGATAAATGAAGTAAAGAGAGAAGAACTGAGAAAAAATTGGATCAAGGAGAGCCTGGTCCCTCCAGTTGTTCACTGGGAGACTGTAGAATATTCACAATTATCTATAATTATTCTATTATAATACCAAAAGTAAAGAAGGCAGGCACTTTCTCTCTCTCTCTCTCTCTTTTTTTTTTTTTGGTTTTTGGGCCACACCCAGTGACGCTTAGGGGTTACTCCTGGCTATGCGCTCAGAAGTTGCCCCTGGCCTGGGGGACCATATGGGGCACGGGGGATCGAACCGCGGTCCATCCAAGGCTAGCGAGGTAAGGCAGGCACCTTACCTCCAGCGCCACCGCCCAGCCCCGCACTTTCTCTCTTAATTATCATTTTTCACTGACTTATAGTGTGAGTGTTAATTCTCAGGTATTTCTCACTTCTTCTCCTTGAGAAAAGAAGTAACCATGGAAGTTACTGGGGACCTGCATGATTGCTACAGTCAACAGGCAAGATGGCAGTCTCTTTCATCAAGATGTTTTCTTTTCCTGGCTCTTCAGTCAGCCTGGCACACTAGTCAACACAGGCTCTTGGTGTCAAACTCTCATGTCTGAATCCTGGCTTTGTTGTCTATTAGCTGTGCATGTTTTGGAACCCTGGATATTTCAGTTCCATGGGATCTATAATGAGAGGAATAATAGTACCTTTCTTATAGGGCTGGTGAAAAGACAAAATGAGGCAAAAGCTAGGAGAGTGCCTGGCATAGAGTAAGTGTTCTATAAATACAGTCATTGTTATTATAGTGGATGAGAAAGCATAGACTAGTGGTTTTTTCCTTTTAGAAACTTTTATTTTAGAAATAGCAACTGATAGTCTATGTTGGGTTCTCAGTTTTTTTCCTACTGCCTTGCTACGGTTCACTTGTATAAATAACTTCTCATTAGAACTCTTCTCACTTTGATACTGGATGCAAAGCCACCCACTTCCCAACCTCCCCAGCCTGTCCCCTCTCTTGCAAGTAGCATTGTTTACCTCCCACTGCATTGTCTCAGCAGCACTAAATGGAATCATTTAGACAAGTGTAAAACATAAAGAATATTATAGGGTTTTTATTGTTAAAAGCTGTGGGAAATGGACATGTATAGGTATCAGTCTATCACTGGAAATCACTGATTTACTTTGAAAAAATCTCTGTGGATTCAAATACCAGCTATTTTCATTTTGGTTCAAATTTGTGTGAGCACTTGATGTTTGTTAGACTTTGTCCAGGCATTTGGGTCAAAACACAAACACAAAATGGGGGAGGGGAAAGACTCTTTATAGTTTTATTGGCAATAGACAACACATGGTGGGGAAAATACGGTAAGTTAATATGAAAATGATAACGGGGGCCAGAGTGATAACTCAGTAGTAGGGCATTTGCCTTGCATGCATGAGGATGGTGGTTCAAATCTCGGAATTCCATATGGTCCCCTGAGTCAGCCAGGGGCAATTTCTGAGCAGACAGCCAGGAGTAGCTGAGTGCTGTCAGGTGTGACCCCAAAACAAAAACAAACAAACAAACAAAAAAAGAAAATGATAATGACTCTTTCAATAATGAAGAGATGTGAAACTCCTCTGCGCATAGCTTCCCACTAGTACACACTGTGTGTGACTCACATGGTTAAGGAATATCCAGTTAAGAAAATTTGAGAACTTGACAGAATAATCAAAACTACTATGGGTCATTCAATGAAGCCTCATTTTGAAAATGTTTGACTTAGGGAGCCGGGAGGTGGCGCAGGAGGTAAGGTGCCTGCTGCCTTGCCTGAGCTAGCCTAGGACAGACCACGGTTCGATCCCCCGGTTCCCATATGGTCCCCCGTGCCTGCCAGGAGCAACTTCTGAGCGCATAGCCAAGAGTGACCCCTGAGAGTCACTGGATGTGGCCCAAAAAACAAAAAAAAAAAAAAAAAAAAAAGAAAAAAAAAGAAAAAAAAAGAAAATGTTTGACTTAGAGATCAATAATTCATAATATCAAATCAGTACTGGGAAAAGTTACAGTCTTTGATCTATGGGTTCTGTGGCCTGGCAGACAGACCTTAGAGGACACGTAGGTGTGCTGAGTATGTGGAGTTTCTCTGACAGGGAGGAGAAGGCAGCAGCCCTCCTCTGGGCTCCTTGAATCTATCACATTCAAATGGGAGCTACGTCTGTAATGAATATGTTTAAATGATTCATGTCTATGATGAATTCATGTTTGAAATGACATACTAGAGGGATGAGTGGCTATTGCTGACACTACTTTCTTCTAGAGAAGTTTTAAGATAATTTAGTTAGAAATGCAAAATTTTTCCCCCCAGGAGGCTATATTGAAATAGGATCAAGCCATTGACATAATATATATTGTATATCCACTATATACTGTGTTAGGAAAGTCTCTCTGTTGCTTCCTCTACGTATATAAACTGCACATATACAGGTATATGCTCACATATGTAAGTAAGTATATCTAGAGAATGCCTAGTGTTGCTACTTAGCTTACAGATTTTGCTAAACACATCCTACAGTTTAGATGATCATGAGGATTATTTTATTTTGTGTAACTTCTTGAATTCTTTTTTTTTTGGGGGGGGGTTGGGTCACACTCGGTGGCTCTCAGGGGTTAATCTTGGCTCTGAGCTCAGAAATTGCTGGGGGGGTGGGGGGATCATAGGGAAGCCAGGAATCGAACCACCATTCTTCCTGGTTCTGGCTCGACTGCTTGCAAGGCAAACGTCTTCCAAGGCAAATGTCTTCCCGCTGTGCTATCTTTCCGGCCCCATCTTCTTGAATTCTTAGTCTTAGTTATTTTTCTCTTATTTAAGTTTTGATTCCTCCTCTACTTTGGAGTTTTTCTGGGTTGGAAAATATTCAAACTCACCTGCCCGCCACTCATGACCAGTTGGCCGACAATTGGCAAAGGGCATGCAAAGGGTGGTGGCAGAAGGTGGGCTGCGGGCTGACTCACATTTTCCAAAAGCTACATCTTTTTTTTGTTGTTGTTGTTTGTTTGTTTTTTGGGACACACCCGGTGACGCTCAGGGGTTACTCCTGGCTATGCGCTCAGAAGTCGCTCCTGACTTGGGGGACCATATGGGAAACCGGGGAATCGAACCGTGCAGGTTAGCACAGGCAAGGCAGACACCTTACTTCCAGCGCCACCACCCGGCTCCCGCTACATCTTTCTTACCAGTTGTGAGCAAAAGGCATCCATCCACAGGACCAGACAGAGATGGGAGAGGAAAGGTGCGTGGGGTGGCAGGCGCTTCCTAAACTTTCACGGAGGATCTTGGGCTTATACTGAACCAAACCCACAGGCCTGTAACAGGGCCCCAGATTGCTCAAACCTGCTTGCTCCCTTGGGGGGCCAGGTCGAGGCATCCCCATCAGCGGGAGAGAGGCGAGTGCGAAAGGGTCGCAGCAGAGACCAGACTCCTCAAAAGGTCAAGGAGTCCCCGCACCACCCCGCAGCGTCCCGCCTGGAAGTGCAGTTTGCAGGAGCTGCCGGGGCTTAGCCCGAACCTCTGAGCCCGAGAGCGCCTGCTGGCCGCGACTCCCGCGGGCCCTTCCCCGGCCGCGCCCACCGCGAGCCGGCCGACCGGTTCTACCTGTCTCTCTCGGGAGGAGGCTACCTGCCCGGTGCAGACAATCGCGGCAGGTGGGCGACCTCCCTCCCATCTGCCCTCCCTTCCTCCCTCCCTCCCGCCCGCCTCTCTGCTCCGGACACTCCCCGAAGCCGCCCCAAAGCCCCAGAGCACCGCGGCGGGGCTGCTGGCTGGCAGGGACGCACCGGGTCCTGCGGCGGGAGCGAAACTAGTCCCACCCCAAACACAAACACCGGCCCGGGACTTCTTGGAAGGTTCATCACCGACGATCGACGGGTGCGGAACCCCAAACAGCAAATGTGGAAGGCAGAAGGAGAGAAAGCAAGCTGGGGCGGGAGAGAAGCGGCTCGTGCTTCCCGGCCTCTGCCAGTTTTAGCTAGTTGGCTTCGTGGGCATTTGTCACTGTGTTCACGACGGTTCCTCTTCGGTGGAGCGATGTCCAGGGAGCAAAACTACCGCCGTGCTCCCTGGCTGGTTGGATTCCCAGGACGCCGCTCTAGGGCATTGCTCGGCCGCCAGCGGGGCGCGCCCGCTGTGCCCAGCTCCGTTCCCCCAGGCCCGTGTGCAGCTGGGACTGGGAGTCCGCTGGGCTCTGGGGCTGCGGACGCGTGCCAGGACCCTGAGCCAGATGGGCCAAGTGCAAACTCGACGGCTTCTCTCGAGGGCACGACAGGAGGGCTCACCTTTCCGCTTCTCCGCGGGTCACGCGGCCAGGCGTTCCTCGGAGCACGCCCGGGGCGCAGGACTCACAGCTTCAGCCTGCTTCAGTTTGAGCGGAGCGGGAAGAAGAAGGTGGGCGTGGGTAGTTGGGAGGGAAGGAGGGTGAAAAGTACACGTCCTGCCAGACGAAATGTCCTGGCTCCAGACCCTGCCGCTGACCACCTCCCTTTGGCCTTGATGAGACCTTGGGCAAGCCCGGACTTCTGGATTTTCACAAGGTCTTGAGCACTCGAGAGTACTTGGCACTGACTGTATAGGACAGCACTCTGCTGATCTGGGAATCCTCACAACTACTTAGGAGGATGGACTTTTGGACAGGGGATCTGATGGGTGGGAGGTGTCACTAACAGCCAGTGGGTGAGGGGGATCTAACTAGGTATCACTGCAAGTCAGCCAAGCAGACACTCCAGCCTTGTGACTGAACCAAAATCCAAAACAAGACGCCATTTTGCAGGTGGAAACAGCTGAGCCCTAGAGATCTGACTGCATCAAGTTCACACACATCTGAATGATTGAAAACCAGGTGATCTTGCTCCAAAGTCCTTAATCTAAGCGCACTAATCTGGAGCTAAACTGAATCTTAAAAGCTGATGTATATTAGTATTAAAGTACCTGGACAATAGTGGAAACTAGAGAAGAGAAAGTTATTATTTTTTATTTATTTATTTATTTTTAGTTTTTGGGTCACGCCCGGCAGTGCTCAGGGGTTACTCCTGGCTCCATGCTCAGAAATTGCTCCTGGCAGGCACGGGGGACCATATGGGGCACCAGGATTCGAACCGATGACCTTTTGCATGAAAGGCAAACGCCTTACCTCCATGCTATCTCCCGGGCCCCGAGAAAGTTATTTTTTTCACCATGACTCAAGGCACAAAAACTGCATGCTGATCCTAGCTAATGTAATGACCTCACTATTGATTCACAAGGGAAGCGGCAGAAGGTGTGGGGGTCTACGTGGGTATTGGAAATCAATCCATCAAAGGCAGTTGAGTAGGGAAGGGGTCTAGGTAGTGTTGGGGCTACAACCACCCCAGGGCTGCCCTCTTGCTAGGCGTATCCACAGCTAACTACATGGTTCGAGATCCTGAAAACCATTGAGATCAATGAAAACCATTGAGGGTGAGCATGGTGGCTCTGTTAATAGGGCCATAAGTCTGTGAGAGCAAATCCTACTTAGCCTCCAGCTACATGTCACTCGCTTAACATAGTACCAAAACCACCAACGGTTTGGTTTGCCAACCATTTTGAAAAATACATCTTTCCACAGTGCTATTTGGGACCCCTAAGTGTAAAATGCTTGGAATTGACTCAAAATTACACTCAGAAATCCATGTTGTACACTTGAAACTGCCATTTATGTCCACTTATGGGCTGGCACAGCTGCCTGAGATAATATATGGGAAGTGATTCTGAATAAAAGCACGAGGTAATGATATTTTAAAAGGATCCCATGCATGTTTTGATTGTAATAGCAATTTTCTAGGGAGAATTCTGTCACTAGCATGTGGCTTTCCCCCCCACGCTTCACGACCTTCTCCAGAAGGCCTTATTCAGAACCATTCTTGCACAGGATGAGAAAGGGCCAGGCCAGGGAACCAGAGAAGCAGGGAGGGGTGATTTCTGCCTATAAGGAGCTTACCTGGAAATGCAGAGAGACCAGTATTCACATTCTAGAGAAAGGAGTCCATTTCATTCTCACCAAAGCACGGCTCATTCGTCAAGACAATTTAGGACTTGCTAGCAAGTTACACAATCTGAACTGGTTTCCTATTACTGCTGTAACAAATGACCACTAAGTTGGTCTCTTAAAAGAGTAAATTATCGGGGCCCGGGAGATAGCATGGAGGTAAAGCATTTGCCTTTCATGCAAAAGGTCATCGGTTCGAATCCTGGTGCCCCATATGGTCCCCTGTGCCTGCCAGGAGCAATTTCTGAGCATGGAGCCAGGAGTAACCCCTGAGCACTGCCAGGTGTGACCCAAACCCCCCCCAAAAAAAAAGAGTAAATTATCCTCCTATGATTATGTAGGTGGGAAATCTGACTAGTCCATATATGTGAAAGTGTCAATATGTTTCTACCCCCCTCTCCTGGATACGTTAGGGGAGAATCCATTTCCTTGCTTTCTAACTTTCAGAAGTTGTCAAGTATTTCTATCTTAATAGCCCCTTCTTCATCTTTAAAGCCACTAATGATAGGCCTACTTCTAACATTGCATTATACCCAACTATTCTCTCTTCTTCTCCCATTTCCTTTTTAAGGACACTTGTGATTGCATTGGGATCGCCCAAATAATCCAGGCTAATTGTCCTGTTCTCAAATGCTCAGATTAGCAATTTAACTCCATTTTTTTTTAGCATTAAATTCCCCTTGGCCATGGAGAGTGACATATTTATGGGTTCTGAGGATGCAGGGGTAGATATCTTTGGGGTCATTATTTGGCGAGCCACACACTAGTTATTTTGGTGGCAAACATAGCCTTAATGAATCTGTAAATATACATCAAGTATATACAGTCTGTGAAAGATTTTCACTAGCAGAGACTTCAGAGTCACTGTCCTGTGCTTGATACCTATCTCTACGTCATACTCTATACTACAAAATTTACATAATTTTCTAACCTTCAATTTCTGCATTTATAAAATGGGGATGATAATAGTATCCACATTGTTAAATTGTTATTTTTCTTTTTTTTAATTTTTTTTCTTTATTTAAACATCTTGATTGTTAAATTGTTTGAATTAAAATGAATAATGCTAGAAAACAGCAACATGCCTTACATGTGGTAAACATTCAATGATTTGGTTATTATTACTAATAGTAGTAATGGTTGTGAAATTACCAAAAACTCTGTCCTTCAGAGTTTGGTAAGATATGCACAAGATAGTAAGTAGGATGTTTAATTTATTTTATGGAAATGGTAGTTTAGTATAGCTGTGGGCGCTTATTCATTCATTACTAAATTGTTCCAGAATGTTTAAAGGAAGGGTTGACCTCTAGGGGCTAGACCCTGGAAGACCTTGAATGCTAGGTGTTATGTAGTTAACCTAGCTTTTTTTTTTTTTTTTGGTGACAGTGGGAGCCAAGGAAAATTTTAAAGCAGAGGCAGGCTCCTGGTGAAAGCAGCATTTAGAAAAATTGATCCAGGGGTCAGAGCGGTGGCACAAGTGGTAAGGCATCTGCCTTGCCGGCACTAGCCTAGGACAGACCACGGTTCTATCTCCTGACATCCCATATGGTCCCCCAAACCAAGAGTGATTTCTGAGTGCATAGTCAAGAGTAACCCCTGAGCATCATTGGGTGTGGTCCCAAAACAAAACAAAACAAAACAAAACAAACAAACAAACAAAAAGATTGGTCCAGGATAGTGTGGGAGCAAGGAATTAGAAGGCAGAGATTTTGCTGGGAGATGATTTCAGTGATGCAGGTGCTTGTAATGGTCAGAGGAGATGTGAGAGCAATAAGCCTCAGAAAAGGGATTGAGTGCAAAAGACACCTGAAAGCAGGAGCAAAGGGCTTTGTTGATGCAGAGGGAAAGGATAAAAAAAATTCCTGGAAGTAGAGTGCTGGCAATAATAGAAATCAGAAGCAAGTTCAATCTACATTTTCCTGTATTTGTTTAAGATGTTGGCAGGTCATCCAGATGGCTCATGTCCAGTTGGTCTTTGGAAATGTGAAGCTGGAACATGAAATGATAGAATAGTTACAACAAGATAATGGTATTCTGAAGTCATTCACTGAAAAGTCAGGTGACTGAAATTCTTTACTCCTGCTTCCAGTCTTTCCCAGTCACCCCATTTTAGGGTCTTTGTAGTCTCATCCCACTTTTCCTCATTTCATGTATCCCCCCTTAATATGGGTTGAACAGAGACTTTCCTATATTCACATATTGAAATCCTATCTTCCAACACCTCAGAATGTGACTGTGCTTGGGGATGGGGTCTTTAAAGAGGGGAGTCATCTTAACTGAGGTTATTGGGGTGGTCCACTCCAGTATAAGTGGTATCCTTATAAAAAAGAGATTAGCACAAAGACCCAGGCAGAAGAGACCATGTGAAGAAACTGGGTGACCTACAAGTCAAGGAGAGAGGCTTTAAAAAGAGCCAATTCTAGTTTAGGGGGTAGCCACACCCTGGATGCACAGGGATTACTCCTGGTTTTGTGCTAAGGAAACTATATGTGGTGATGGGAATCTAGCCAGGATTGACTATATGCAAGGCAAATGCCTTAACCACTGTACTCTCTCTCTTCTGCCTCCCCAAATAAACGCCTACTGCTTAGTCCTCCCAATCTGTGTGGTAAGTGATTACAATGACTCTAGCACATGTATCCATTCCTGCAGTTATCAGAGACTCATAAGTTGAGTGGAGGGCTTTTCTGTTACCCAGCTTCCATTTTACCAGGTTTGTCCCCAGCCCTGTGTGATTGAGGTGGTGTGATCAGCAATGACTCCCATGCTCTATATCTCAGGAGGCATCTCTGCATGTATGGATTCTGGTTTCCAGAGCAAGACTTGTGGGAGAGGGACTTGGTCAAAGATGCCTTTCTGAGCACCTGCCTCACAGCTGTTTCAGGACTGTTCCACCACCTGTTCCTAAGGCTGTCTCTGGCAGTGGATTCCTCCATGTGCCTCCCTCTGGAAGCTCCAAATAGAATGAAATGTTTCTGTTTCCTCTTAGAAAGATAGAAAGGGATATTGTACTACAATAAAAATACATTAAAATTTTTAGTAATGGTCCTGAATCTCAGTCAGGCCTTTTTTTTAAAACAAAAAATAATGTGTCTTGAGAGTTGCAGACCAAGTCAGCACTTAGAAGAGCTTTCAGGGGAAACAAAGAGAAAGAGGCAGGAAAACCGTTTAAAAAGCACTTGTCCACGAAAGGGTGAAATAGCTTGAGTTCAGAAAGCTCCTGTTAGTGCAGCTGGACAAACTCCAAGTTCTGTCTCACAGAATCTTGTGACAGAGTAATAATCAGAGCAGGACCAAGTCCGTGGTGACTTCTGTGTTCATTAAAGCTGCCCTTCATTGATGGATTGAGGCTGTTTTAATGAGGAAGATGCTGATGAGTTGTTCTCCATCATCACCGGGGACAGAATGAAAGACAGACATAGCCAGGGTCAGGTTAGAAATAGCCACGACTGGGCCATTTTATCTTCTGACCTTTGTGCTCTAGATTGTGCTCTAGCTCCCTCCTCTGGTCTCCTGGGGTACTACCCTGCCTTCCCCTAGAGAATGGGCTGACTTCATTGTGGGGTTATTTGTTTATGTTCCACTGCCTACCAATAGACTACAGACTCCCAAAGGGCAGGGCTCATCTATCTTTGTTCTCCATCTTAGCCTCTAGCTGGCACTAAAGGAGACCTCAGTGGGTGGTGATAGTCTAATTCTTTGAAAAAGAAATTTAGCATCGTGTGTGTGTGTGTGTGTGTGTGTGTGTGTGTGTGTGTGTGTGTGTGTGTGTGTTGTTGAGTGGGAGGAAAGAGAGAGAAGGTAAAGACCACAAATAAATGATTCACATGGTTCTGTTACTTTGAATATAGAATCAACATATGAATAGTGTCATTGAAAATACAGCCTATCTTGATTAAGATATAATTAAAGGC
>PVKC010014865.1:0-21879 GCA_004027635.1 Crocidura indochinensis | reverse complement strand
CTGCTAAGGAAAGAATTTTAGTAGGCCCATGTAATTAAGAGTTGTGCTCTACAGCTAATTCTCAACATAGGGGGGGAAATGTGACTTTCAAGCATTGTTTAAAAATAGAAGTTAAATGGAGTCACTATTTCATTCAATCACAGATACATAAATGGTGTCTGGAGGACCCAAACGACTAACAGCTGCATCACTATATATAGAGAATATATATAGAGAGAGAAATTTCCAAAAGGACGAGTTGAACATTTTTGTCAAAAAGGACTTGTAACTAAATACTGATGTGCCCTTTAACTATTTGGTGAAACACCAAAAATAATACAAAGTCCATTTATAAATAAAAAACTAAAAACTGAGAGAAAAAAAGTTACAGTCCAACTTTGACTAAAGTTTACTCACCAGTAAATTCACTAATTTGATTAATTTGGTGAGGCCGCTATAGAGAAATAAACAGATGAATTTTCTTAGTCTAAATACTATCCTTGATTTTTAAAAAATTTGCAAAAAATAGGTAACAATTGTCAAAAAATGTTTCTTATTGGGTTGGAGATACAGGACAGGGGATAGGCTTTGTATATGACCAACCGCCATTGATCCTTGACATGACACTGATCCCCTGAGCACTGCCGGACATGATTCCTGAGCACAAAGCCAGGATTAAGCCCTGAACACCAAGGTGTGATAACCCCTCACCACCACCACCAAAAAAAAGTATATTGCTGGGTACTGGAGTGAAAATACAGCAGGTGGGAAACTTGCATGTATGTGGCTAATCTAGGTTCTATTCCTGGCATTCCAAATGGTCCTGAGCCCACCAGGAGTGACTCCTGAGTACAGAGCCAGGAGTAACCTCAAGTACCACCAGGTGGGGCCTCCAAACAAGTAAAGTTGGTCAGTTTCTCTCTCAAGGGTAGACTTGAGTTTGGTCGCCAACATCACACATGAAAAAGTTGTACATAGACTAAGAAAAAAGGACAAGAAAAGGAAGCATCCCACATGAAGATCACTGCTCCAGCTCTTACTGCACAGGAAAAAGGAAAGTGCTTTTGTCCCTAGGAGCAGGGAAGAAACAAAAGAAACCTCCTTGCTAGTCCTTTTTCTGCCTTAACAACCACGGAATCAGAGAGCACTTTTTGTGTAGCAAAGCACAAAAAGGAGTTTCTCAACACAGTGAAAAGCTACAAAAATTCTGAGTTCCAGCAAGAGAAATAGCATAGCAGGTAGAGAGAGCGCTTGCCTTGTAAGCAGCAGCCAACCTGGGTTAAATTCTCAGCACCCTCTTTGGGACCCCAAGTCCACCAGGTGTGATCCCTGAGTTCAGAGGCAGGATTAGGCCTGGAGCATCACCTGATGTGAACCCCCCAAAATTTTTTTTTCAGAGTCCAATAGCATTCCTCTATTGTTGGTCTAAGAATCTAAGAACCTCGTTTTTTTGTTTTTTGTTTTTTGTTTTTTTTTTGTCACACCCAGCAACGCTCAGGAGTTACTCCTGGGTCTACGCTCAGAAATCACTCCTGGCAGGCTCGGGGGTACCATATGGGATGCTGAGATTTGAACCACTATCCTTCTGCATGCAAGGCAAATGCCCTAAGTCCATGCTATCTCTCCGGCCCCAAGAACCTCATTTTTAATCCCTATGCTTATAACTACCAACAAGTTCAATCCGTTTATGCAATTTTGTAATGTAACATTTTTAGGTTTATAATTGAAATAACCACATCATAAGTTATTCCAAAAAGTGGCTATGATTGCAGTATTAAGCATCGCTAGCTGCTATTTGCCAATATTGGTGACCGCAGCAAGATAGAATCATACCCATTATTCCCCTTCGGGAGAATTTGTGCTTTTGTTTCACAACCTTCATTAAGAAAAATGAGCTATATAAAATATAAGGTCAAAAGGTTAAAAAACTGGCAGCAGTGAGGAAAAGAAACGAATCTTCTCTCATCACTTTGACATCAAATAGAGATAAGCTTGTCTCAGGGACTGAATAAATCATGTCATAGCTGTTGCTGTGGCTACTAACTTGAACTAATCAAACTGACTTAGCCTGAACCTTAATTTTTCTTATTTGTTAAGTCACTCTCCACAGGGCAGGCATGATAATTGAATGGAATAAAATAGAAATAAGGCCAGGAACAAAGCCTCGTCAACTTTCAATTAAGTATTCTTCTGCACTCTTGTTCTTCAAAGCCATTCTTTGGCTCTTTCTTACAAAATCTACTATTTAGGAGGTTAGGAATTTTAACCTACAGGTGAAAAATATGCAGAGCATAATCCCAAAGTAATCAAACTGATTGTTAAATAAACACACCAAAATTTACATTTCAAATAAGCGTTGTTCCATTCAAAGAAGCCATGTGGGAGGAAACAGAACTCACTCCAGTGGCTATTCACAACCCTGTTCACAACCCTTCTGCAAAGCTGCCTTTGTAACTGCCTCACCGGGCAGCTCTGAGCTGCACACACAGAAGAGTCTCCAGACCTGATAGGCATGTGTACTTCCTGTTAGCTCCCTAATGGCCACTAAGGTCTGCTCATCTATTTCACTCCCAGACACGTCTGAGATCTGAATGCTTTTCTAAACTTCAATCAACTCAAAAAAAGAAAAAAAAAAAATCTGGCCACCGTCACTCACTTAAGACACAGATTTATCAAGGGTCCAAAGAGTCTGTACCCTGGGTCAGGTGTCCAAAATGGTGACAAAAACAGTCTCTACTTTCTGGGGACTTGGATATCTGCACGGATTTGTCACTGGCTCTGAAAGCAAAGCCAAAAGTAGAAAGAAAGCAAATATCAGTCATTATAATAAGGAAGTGAATAAATGAATTTTTCAAAGCAACAATCTTGAAGTCCTATTGCATTTATCTTAAACTGTCTACCTATAACTTCATAAGATAGGACTAGAGAGATAGTACAGTGAATAGGGTGTTTACTTTGCATGCAACTGACCCGGGTTTGATCCTCTGCACTCCAGATGGTTCCAGAGCTCTGTCAAAAGTGACCCCTGAGCACAGTGCCAAGAGTAAGCCCCGAGCACGACATGCGAGACCAAAACAAATTTATAAAACACCACTGCGATTTTTAATAGCTCCTATACTTAAGTAAAAATAAACAACACTTGGGGCCCGGAAGATAGCATGGAGGTATGGGGCATGGGGCATGGAAGATAGCATGGCGTTTGCCTTTCATGCAAAAGGTCATCAGTTCGAATCCCGGTGCCCCATAGGGTCCCCCGTGCCTGCCAGGAGCAATTTCTGAGCATGGAGCCAGGAGTAACCCCTGAGCACTGCCGGGTGTGACCCAAAAACCACAAAAAATAAACAAATAAATAAATAAACACTATAGCACAAAGAAAACCTATTATGACTGTTGTCTCTAAACTATACAACACTAAGTATTTCAAAACAGACTTTAGAAAACGGGGGCCAGAGAGAATAGTACGGAACTTGCTTTGCACATGGCTGACCTGTGTTTAGTCCCTGGTACCCTATTTGGTCCCCCGAGCCCATCAGGAATGATTCCTGAGCTCAGAGACAGGAGTAAACCCTGGGCATCACCAGGTATAGCCCCCCCAAAAAAGAAAACAAAAAATCTAAATATCTGCATCTATTTGAATTTTTAAGGTGAACACTAGTAAGTGAATACCCGATCAATTAAAGAACAGCCCGTCATCACACATTAAATTAGGGTCTGACCATTTCTTTGTTGGGAAAAGCATCTTTTAGGCACTGTGGGTAGACTGCGACTGCCTCACTCAGCACATGAGCACTGGTGCACTGATGGTCATGTGCGCTGCTGTGTTCCAGCCAAGGCAACTAACTTTACAAACACGGACAGTAGAGGTCAGATGGGGCCCACCAGCAGCCAAGCCAGTGTCCTAGACCTGGGTGGACACTGAATGCGCTCAGAGACACCGCCTGCGTCCCGAAGGAGCATACCCGGTTCCAGGTCCAGCTGACAGAGGTACTGGGAAGTATTCAATGTAACCACCACCACTCGATGTTTAAGAATATCTTCCTTCTGTGGCATCTGAAAGGTGGAATGTGCGCTTGAGATCAAACAGTATTGATGCACAACTGGGTGAACAGTCTTTACCCAGCGGTTTCTGAAATATACCCTACAAGAGAAGATCAGATTTCCCATTGACATTCTGGAATGGCTCTGGCAGCACATGCGCATCACAACACTGACATGATTATGGCTTTTTATGACTTATTACGACATCTGGAAACGGAAGCGAAGCTAGTGACTATGGAGCGCGCTACTGGATTAGAATTGGACACACAACTGCAACTTCATCTCCTCTGCTGTCTACTACCCACAAAGATTCAGGCAGGAAGCATATGCACTGCCTCAAACACTAAGTACTTCTAAGTGATCAGATTAACCTTCGGCAGAATGGCATGCAAGCGGAGTTTAGGATTCCTACCACTCTGCAAGTTCAAAACTTTTCTATTTGAGAATGACGTGTCTCTTATCAAAATATACCTGGTGCCTATTTTAATTCCCTATGCTAATTAAAAATACTGAACTGCCTATCAACTCCTTATATCTCACTCAGGAAATCTCTCTTTTTTTGTATCTTAGGTGCTGATCTCAGGCTCAAGAAATTGACAAGTTTGAATATCATACATTCAGATAAGCTGAGGAAAATGTATCACTGTAATTTTAAAAAGAAATTAATTTGGCATTGGGGACCGGGCGGTGGTGCTGGAGATAAGGTGCCTGCGCTAACCTAGGACGGACCGCGGTTCGATCCCCCGGTTCCCCATATGGTCCCCCGTGCCTGCCAGGAGCGACTTCTGAGCGAATAGCCAGGAGTAACCCCTGAGCGTCACCAGGTGTGGCCCAAAAACCGGGAAAAAAAAAAAAGGATTCCAGAAATTAATTTTGCATCATGCAACAGATTAAGATGGCACAGAAATAATCTATCCAGAGGGTAGGGTGCTTGCCTTGACATTGCCAATCTGGATTCTATCCCCAACATCACACATTGTCCCCTGAGCCCCACCATGACTGGTCACTGACTTCAGAGTTGGGAGTAAGTCCTGGGCACCACTGGCTGTGGTCCCCAAATCCCCAAAATTGATAATTAATATTAATAATAATGTGTCCACTCATCTACTTATCTACCCATTTCATCATCCATTAGTCTAGTGGACATCTACTATGCTAAGGTAGAGGAAATCCACTAGGCTCATTGTGCTTTTAATCAGAATCAGAGTGTTCTGAACAGGGTAGTCACATGGACAGAATACAGAGCTGAACAGTTAGATGGGAGATGAGCTATAATAGCTCTTATTGACTTCTAAGGTATAAAAACTACAGTCATGGTATAGCATAAAGTGTGTTTGCCTTGCATGTGGCTGACCTGAGTTCAATCTCCAGCAACCCATCTGGTCTGAGCACCACCCGGGGGCTCCCTGAGTACCAGTAACAAGCCCTGAGCACCATTGGGTGTGGCCCAAAAAGCCAAAATCAAACAAACTGCTAGCAAGGGGCTAGAGTATCAGTTCATAGGGTAGGACACTTGCCTCACACGTGGGCAACCTGGGTTCACTCCCTGGCACTCCATCCCTACCAAGAGTGATTCCTGAGCACAAAATCAGAGTCAATGCAGAGAACCACTATGTGTGGCCCAAAACAAAATACAAACAAAAACATGAATTGAATTTTAAGCTACCAATATCCCATCACTGAAAAAAAAAATCAACATCATAGATGCACATGATTCTCTTTAAAAAGTCATGACAATCTGGCAGACATAGACTGAAATGTGATGGAGGGTAGGCTCAGGAGATATAAACAGGAGGATCTGCACAAGAAACAACGAAGGCTCAAATAATGAGGGTGAAAGTGGTCAGTTCACTATAAGAACTGCCAAGATTTACTAATGTGGCCTCTGAGAGAAAGGATCCAATCATTGCTTTCTCAGTGGGATGAATGACAAGAGTGTAAAAGATAAAAAGGAGAAATAAGACTTGCAGTGAGAACCCAGGGTTCTGTTTGGGACTCACTAAGTAGCAGGCATCTAAGTGGAGAGAGTCAGCAGGAAAAAGTTGAGAGTTAAAGAAAATGCCTGGTGGTTGTGGGTGGTGGGGTATAGTATATGGAGTAAGGTGCTTGCCTTGCATGGAGCTGACCTGGGTTCGATCCCATATGGTCATCCAAGCACTACCAGGAGTGATTCTAAATACAGAGTCAAGAGAAACTAATTCCTGAGCATCATCAGATGTGTGACCCCACCCCTCACCCCCCAAAAAAAAACCTAGGACAAAAAATATAAATTTGGGATAACACTTAAGCCTTGAGGGCCATGGAGACAGCTGGAAATTGGTAAGCATATTTCACATGATACAAAACAGGGTCTGTCCCCAGAACCTACGGTCCCCTAAACTCTGTCAAGGATAACCACCAAGCATCAAACTGTGCAAAATCCCTGAACATCACTGAATGTGATCTCAAACACACACACACACACACACACACACACACACACACACACACACCTTGAGACTAGAGGAAATTACATAGAGAAAAACCACAGGTAAAAAAGATGGAAGAACAAAGTGTGGACCACACCAACATTCAGACATTGAGAAAATGATAAGACTTAGTCAAGGAGACAAAGGAGTCATCCAGGAAGTAGAAAAGAACTCAGGAGTGTGGAGGGGTCTGGGAAGCAAAATGAAGAGAAAGTTTCACGGGATTAACTATTTCCAAGGATGGATAAAATGAGAACCAAGACACAAGACTTAGCCAGAGGAACGTCAGTGATGAACTCACCTTAGAATGATGTTTGCAGATGAAGAGTAGAGGAGAAAAAACAGATTAAGTTCAAGAGGGAAAAATTCTACATAATTTCTCTTAGAAGAGAGAACATTTAAGTTCAAGAGAGAAAGAACAGAGGAGGGGCCGGGCGGTGGCGCTGAAGGTAAGGTGCCTGCTTTACCACGCTAGCCTTGGACGGACCGCGGTTCGATCCCCGTTGCCCCATATGGTCCCCCAGGCCAGGGGCGAGTTCTGAGTGCATAGCCAGGAGTAACCCCTGAGCGTCACTGGGTGTGGCCCAAAAACCAAAAAAAAAAAAAAAAAAAGAGAAAGAACAGAGGAAACAGTTTGGCTTAAAGGAATACAGAGGAGCTAGAGGAATTTCTATCTTATTTTGTAAACAGTAGACATTCAAGTTTGTTGTACATTAATGGAAAGATGCTGGGAGAAAAAAAATAGAAAGGAGGGGAGAAGTTCATTCACAAGTGGAGAAGGGAAACTGAGGAAGGAGTGAAAAGAGCTTGAAATGGAAGCTGTTTGCTCAAGCTTCACGGGCAGGGGCCCTGGGTTTAATTTCTGAGGGATCCCTGAGTGCCTGCCAAGAACCAAGTCAGAAGTAGCCCCCACACACTGTGGATGTGGCCCCAAATCACAAAATAAAATTAAACAAAGTGAAAGGGAGGCCAGTTCAGATAGACGAAAGGAGGACTTTCTCTTTGTACTGTGTTTATTTCTGCAGTGAAAGGACAACACTCACTGACCAACTGTTATTTTCATCACAAGAGTTATGAAAAGAAGAAAACTGGAGCTGGAGAAAAAGCACAGGAATGAAGGCACTTGCCTTGCAAGCAGCCAACATGGATTTGATCCCTAGCACTCCAGATGGTCCCCAGAGCATGGCCATGAGTGATCCCTGAGCACAAAGCCAGAAGCAAGCCCTGAGAACCAATAGATATGACCCCGAGCCAAGCAGGCATACTCTGAGCATTGATGGTATGTCCCCCCCTCCAAAATAATCCATTTTTTAAAAAGGAAAAGAAGAGGGAGATTGAAGACCAAAGTGTTCTCTGTCAGAATTCAAACCTTACTTATCCACTCTAACCTACACTTCCCAAACATATCTTATTTCAAGCCCATATTTAAGAAGTCTCTCCGGGAAAAGAAGCAATTACACATAAAGCATGGAACCCACAGACCAGTAAGTAGCAAGAAGCCCAGGTCTCCCAATTTCCTTCACCCAGAGTGAAGCTGAAAAGAAAAAAAAACGGGCTTTCCAACAAAGAGCTAGAATTGTGGGGGAAAGGTGACATTATGACAGAAATACAAGTAATCAAACCACATCTACTCTATCCAAACCATGTATTATGAAGTATTCTATTTAATGAGCCATCACACGGAACAAAAGGATACTTTTTATTCAGCTTCCCAGAAAGTGAGAGCAAAGCCTTGAAGGAAATTAGCTTCCCTTCAAGCAGGTCTTTAACTGCGCTAGCAATTTCCTTTCAGGGAGACATCTGAGGCACTACTAGGCTCAGGTCTCCTCACTCTTGTGTAAATGGGCTTTGATTTTACTAGCTACCTTTCATTTTGGAAGCAAAACAAAACTAAGAACTTTTTTATTCTCTCCTGTAATTATCAAACAACATTCTTGTTTTTATCTTTTTGTTGTTGTTGGCTTTTGGGCCACACCCAGTGATGCTCTGGGGTTACATCTGGCTTTGCACTCAGGAATCACTCCTGGTGCTCAGGGACCATAATGGGATGCTGGGGATAAACCTAGGTCAGCCATGTGCAAAGCAAATGCCCTCACCATTGTTTCATCTCTTATATTTTTTAAAGTTAGAATTCTGCTAAACTAACAAATCAGATAATTTACTGCCTAAAGTCCATTTTGAGTTTTAAAAAAAAATCAAGGGCTAGAAAGGTAGCACTGCGGTAGGGCATTTTTGCTTTGCACGCAGCTGATTCAGGACAGACAGTGTTTCAAAACCTGGCATTCCATTTGGTCCCCCATGTCTGCCAGGACCTATTTCTGAGCACAGAACAAGGAGTAATCCCTGAGCACAACCAAGTGTGATCTGAAAACAAACAAACATAAAAAAACAAGTTTTATGTTGGGAATCATTTTATTAAAAATTCTACCACAGGGCTCGGAGAGAGTGAGCACAGCGGTGTTTGCCTTGCAAGCAGTCAATCCAGAACCTAAGGTGATTGATTCGAATCCCGGTGTCCCATGTGGTCCCCCGTGCCTGCCAGGAGCGATTTCTGAGCAGATAGCCAGGAGTAACCCCTGAGCACCGCCGGGAGTGGCACCGCCGGGAGTGGCCAACATCTACCACAATTTTTTATTTACATTCTAAAAAATTCTTCAAATTTCAAGGCTAACTCTAAGTTTATTTTCCTACTCAGGACCATTCACAATACTTCAGAAAAAAAAGTTATTTTTATTTAAAAATAACAGGTAGGGGCCAGAACCATAGCACAGTGGGTAGGACATTTGTCTTGCATTCAGCCGACCCTGGCATCATCCTATATGGTCCCCATGCCTGCCAGCAGTAATTCCTGAGTGCAGAGCTAGGAGTAACCCAATGCCACCGGGTATGGCGCCAAAACCAAACCAAAACAAAACATAAAAATAATAGGAGTAGCAAATGAAGGAAGATATTGAATGTCTTAATCAGACTGAATATGCTAAATTATATTTATTATACCAAAATGGTATTATACCAGAATGATAGAACAGCAGGTAGGTGACTACCTTGCACAAAGCTGACCCAGGTTCAACCCATGGTACAACCAACATACGATCACCCGAGTCTCACCAGGAGTGAAATATGAACATAAAGCCAGGAGTATGCGCTGAACACCACCAGAACAAAAAACAAAAACGGAAACAGGGAAAAGAAATCGGGGGCTGGAGAGATAGCATGGAGGTAGGGAATTTGCCTCACACGTAGAAGGTCAGTGGTTTGAATTCTGGTGTACCATATGGTCCCCTGAGCTTCTGAGCATAGAGCTAAGAGTAAACCCTGAGCGCTGCTATGTGACCCATAAACCAAAAAAAAAAAAAAAAAAAAAATCAAACGCCAACATTATACTAAATCTTTAAAATAGAACATCACAAAAGTAAATTATGTGCATTAAGTGCAAACATATATACACATATATTGCACACACATATATATATATGTATACACATATACAAAAATGTTCTTTAGTGTGGCAGATAATTTAAACAATGAAAATTATCTAGATTAGCAAGAAGAACTGCGATAATTTTCTTCAAAAGGTAAAATTTTCTTCAGAAGGTAAATCTCTGGGGAGGGGCCGGAGAGATAGCATAGCCATGTTTGCCTTGCAAGCAGCTGATTCAGGACCTAAGGTGGTTGGTTCAAATCCCGGTGTCCCATATGGTCCCCCATGCCTGCCAGTAGCTATTTCTGAGCAGACAGCCAGGAGTAACCCCTGAGCACTGCTGGGTGTGGCCCAAAACAAAAAAAAAAAAAAAAAAAGAATCTCTGGGGAGCTGGGAGATGGGTTGTGTCCTGCAAACCCAAGGTCTGGTGCCAGCACATGTGCCAGGTGTTGTCCTGGCAGCTCAGCTGTCCAATAGCACTGGTGCCATAAACCATTTCCAATGAGATCCCAGCCAAAGCGCAGTGTTCATACCATGGCTGACAGCATATACCCAGAAGCACAGCAGTTAGAAAGGTGCTCAGAGGCAGGAAAGCGAACCCCAAAGTCCCATCGCTGAAGGGGTCTGATTCCTGACAAGCATTACTACAACCAAGCTCTGTGTGTCACACACATAAACCCATCATCACAACACCATACATAACTGTCATCACATTATACAATACACCCATCAACACAACACCAAACACATCATCCCAATACTACACACAACATCATTACAACATCATCACACCCATCATCACAACCCCACACACCATGACACACACTCATTGTCACACATACCCCCATCATCACTAAATCACACACACATACACATCAGTCATCACACCCCCCATCATGACACAAAATAGACATACACCCATCATACAACATAGACATACAACAATCTCAGTCATGCGCACACTCATCATCACTATACCGACAAAGAAGGGAAGGAGGAAATACACAAAGTTAATAAGCTAGTCCCTAAAAAAAAAAATTCCAGAAGCATGAAATAAATCCCAGTGATGATTTTCTGGTCTCTTCTCTCAATACCCAATATTAAGGGAAAAACTAGGTATAAGCCTTACTCATTAAATCTGACCATAGAATGAAAACTTCAGATAATCAAAATCAGCTCTTCCTTAGAAAAATTAAAAACATTATACAATGTATGTATGTACCCAAGGATATGCACCACTAAAACCAAGTGAAAAATTAGAAAAAAAAAACAATCAAGAAAGAAGACTATGTAGACATAGACATGTCTGTCATAGCACTGACACAGCAAAAAATGGAAGGAAATGGCCAAGAAGATGAATAAAAACAGTCTTAGGAAGAAGCAATAGAGAAGAGGGAAAAGACAGACAAAGGGGGACATTTCAGAATGGGATGATAGCTCTGGTCCATTATGGAAGAGTTCTGAAAATGAGGAAATCATTCTCATAGGCACTTACAGTTACATAGGGTCAGGTGTTCAAAGAAAATGAAGCAAGACTTAGAAAGACAATTATATGAATAAGAACACGAAAGGCAATGTGCTTATTTCTTAGAAGCAAATAATAATTTCTTAGAATTTCTTAGAAACAAATAATGATTAAAAAAATCTCTGTGACAGAAAGTCAACAAATATTCAGAATACAAATTAACCTATGACAGTTTGCAGACATTTAGACAAAATGGAAATGAACACTGGATGAAATCTAAGAGAGCTGAAAGTGTTTGCCCTTGGGAATTGTGCTTGAAAGGAAATGAGTAAATAAGAGGTCAAAGTTGTTTTTTTTTTTTTGCCATCAGCATAAAATAGGACATTTTATAGTTATAATAATGTGGATTTCTGATAAGCCGAGTCACTCACAAAGAAAACAACCACATTATTTGAAGCAGTGATGGAGGGAAAGCAACAGTATTTAAATTTAACCTCTCATCTAAGGATTCTATTTTTAAAAATAAAAATGCTCAATTGGTTCCGCTTCAGAAGAGCCTCAGTTAACTCTTCCTATTCCATACCCCACCCACTGACCCATCTCTGAGAACTGTTATCCACACAACCTCCACACCTATGACTGCTCTTCACTCCCACAAAGAGCCTGCACACCACCCAGTCAGAGACACACTTCCTCATCAGGAAATCATTTGGACACTTGTCAAGTCCATCAAGTCCCTTGACTTATTTTAAATAAATGTCCCTATGCCCCCCAAATTACTTAATGTACTACTAAGTCAAAGATCTGACTCTAGAAGAAATATTCCTTGTAAGATCTAAATTAAAAAAAATTTTTCCCAAGTGAAAAGACAGCTCAAAGGGCTGGAATAACCCACCCCGGTCAACACTGCACACTGCTGGAAATGGCCTTCCAGAAAAGTAAAATAAAGGAGGCCAGAAAGAAAAAAACAGCAGGTAAAGCTCTTGCCTTGCATGCAGCCAACCTGGGGCCCCATTTGGCCCCCTAAAACTGCCAAGAATGATCCCTGAAATGCTGAGTCAGGAGTAAATCCTGAGCACACAGCCAAATAAGGTCCAAATCCTAAAAAATTCAATTTAATTCCAGTTTGAAATGACAAATGTGTGTTTTCCCAGGAAACTGTAAATGCATGCCTTCTCCATAACCTGGTCAGAGCCAGATACTAATCTTCAAAAACCCTCACAGAAACTTTATTCCATTTTTAAAAATCTTCTGATACTAATAAAGAAGTTAAAACTAAATGTAATCGAAAATGGCTTCTAAACCTATATCTCAAAAAAAACATTTTTTTTGGTTTATTCGGCCACACCCGTTTGATGCTCAGAAGTTACTCCTGGCTAAGCACTCAGAAATTGCCTCTGGCTTGGGGGGACCATATGGGATGCTGGGGGATCGAACCGTGGTCCGTCCTTGGCTAGCGCTTGCAAGGCAGACACCTTACTTTTTTTTTTTTTTTTTTGTTTTTTTGGGGGGGGGGGGGTCACACCCGGCAGTGCTCAGGGGTTACTCCTGGCTCCATGCTCAGAAATTGCTCCTGGTAGGCACGGGGGACCATATGGGGCACCGGGATTCGAACCGATGACCTTTTGCATGAAAGGCAAACGCCTTACCTCCATGCTATCTCCCGGACCCCGACACCTTACTTCTAGTGCCACCTCACCGACCCCTGTATCTCAAAATTTAACCTCCACTCTGCAACTAACAAACTTTTTGTACATTCATACATTCATTCATACATTAAGTGTATAACAGCCCTAAGTGTGTAACAGACTAACAGGATTGACAATCTTAGGGTCCTTTTTCCACACTTGCCAGGACACTCTCCAGACCACATAGTGAGGGAGGCAAACCCTTCCTCAGCCTCACAGTTCACATACTCCTTTAAGGTCCGATACAGACACCAGGTTCCTCTGGGGCCCTTGCCCCCTCTTCTTTCCCCTTCCCCTCACAATTCCCATTAAATCCATCTTATATCCCAGATAGTTCAAGCCCTTCTAAAGCTCTCCAATCCAACACACACCCCTTGTTGTTTTGGAATTGAGGCTACAACTGGTGGTGCTCAGGGATCAGGAATAACTCCTAGTAGTGCTTGGAAGACCTTATGGACTGTTGGGGATCGAACCTGGGTCAACCATATGCAAGGCAAATGCCCTACCCACCCTATATATATAGCTCTCAAATTTATTGTCCAGAACGAAAAGCACAATTTCATTTAATGTAACAATAAATGATCCTGGTAAATTCTAACAAGTATTGCTTTTCCTAAGAAATAAATCTGAAATTTAACACTTTCCAGATTAAAAAAAAAAAAAACTATGGTGAAAATTAGCCCCACACAGAGAAAATATTTGATATTTGAGGCACTCTAGCCTTTTCTTTGTTTTGTTTTGGTTTGGTTTGGTTTGGTTTTGGTTTTTGGACCACACCCGGTGATGCTCAGATGTTACTCCCGGCTATGCTCTCAGAAATGCTCCTGGCTGGGGGACCATATGGGACACTGGGGGTAGGGGGAATAGAACCACTGTCAGTCCTAAGTTTGTGCGTGCAAGGCAAACGCCCTACCGCTTGTACCACTACTCTGGCCCTCTAGCCTTTTCTTAAATTATCTCATTTATTAAATAAAAAAAAAAAGCATGGCATTCAAATCTAAATTTTTTTTTATTCTTAGAGTAAATCTATACTTGAGACATGTGGGAAGCAAGATTTTTTGCTAGAAGGGCAAATTTCTGTGTTTGGGTCACTAAAACTATATAGATATCCTTACAAGAATAGAACTTCTTCTAGGTAGATATAGATAAACTACATGCTGGATCATAATGTTCTAACTATACGTTTACATGGAAAAAGCTTTATATAATGCTAGCTAGCTAACTGGCAGATATTCAAGATTATCAGAGTTCTCTGCCCAAATGACCATGCTAGATTAATCAAGACTCATTTATTCACAATTGATTCCAAGCCAGGTTCACAATAGTAATTGAGATCATCAAGTTCCTACATAGCACACACATATGCTAAGTAAACATTTGTACACATGGTTCTACCAATAACAAAAGTAAACAAAACAATCATCTTATCTCCATTATCAGTCACTCAGAGCAAAACTGCTGTGGACTAGTAGCTCAATTTTCACATTAAGTATAAAGATGGGAATTTAAGCAAACAAGTTACTATGAATGTATCCACTGATAACTATTTTACTTATAGTTTCTATATACATATATTCTTACCAAATGCATCTAGATTCTACTTATAATAACAATTCCTACTCTAATTTGTCTTTTAAATGAAAATAAAATAAGGCATGGAAAATTTGTGTTAACAAATTTGTGTTAACAGGCTATGCCACTTTTTTCTCACTAGTCACTTGAATGATTTGGCTATCACTATTAAAAATCAACTAGCAAATTCATTTTTTCCATGCTCGAGTTCAACTAGAAATAAAAAGTTAGTAAATTATGATTAAAAAGTGTGGTTAGAAATTAATCTGTAAATAATTGTAATCGATCAACATACGGCATGGCATATTAGTCTGTAAAATGGCAAAACTAAATATTAATTCGTAGGATAATGAAAGCAAATGGCATAATAAATAACCATTTAATGAGTCTTTATTGTTTTCTGAAGAAAAGGATTTTTATTCCTCCTCAATCCTGTATTTAAGTACAATTCATATTTAGAAACATTTCAAGAACCTTTCTAGATCAACTTAAAATTTTCTGGCATTTTTGTCTCTTAAATGATAGCGAAGCAATACAAATACCAATTGATCTTGTTGTAGAAAACAAAATAATCACTTCTAGTTCCTGCTTCTCTACTGTGCATTTACTACATGATCTTAAGTCAAATTCTAGCCCAAGAATGAATTATCATTGCATGGTTACTCCACCATGCAAAAGACAACTCATTTAAGTATATTAAATTTGATTTCAATTAATCGTATGTATATTATTGTATCACAGAATTTAGAGGTACACGTCAAAATCTGTTCAGGTTATAACAACATTTCTTTACATATCAAACTTAAAAAAGGATGTCTTTCTCTTTACTTAATGCTTAAGAAATGAATGGTTGGAGAGTTTTCTTTATTTTTTTTTCCTTCGTTTTAAATGGTTTCTTCAAAAGACAGAACCTCCAAATGCCAATATGCAGTTACACAATAGGGTAATCTTAAAAGTGATGGAATTCTTTACAGACACCTTTTCTTAAGAATAATAAAGTAGGATACAGATACGTAAGAAGCCTTAAAAAAATACCTGAGAGGTCTTGCCTGGGGATTGCCTGCTTCTACATATGGATGTAAATAATCCTTTATGTAGAGATCAGCAGCACTATTAGAATGGGTGCAAATGAGAATCCTGCTGAAATAAATGGTGCAAATAAAAAGAATGATAAAACACAAAACTATTCAAGCAGTATAATACCAAAAGAAAAGCAGTGGCCCTCTTAAATATTTACACATTTCCCTTACCCTACTCAGTAATCTCTACCATAGCTTTCGATGATGCCTTATAGGAAATGCTATATTACGCTTTCCCCTATAAAGTTCACTCCCCCAAATTATTCTGAAAATCTACCATAAACACTTTGGGAAATAAAAACATAAACTCTTCTAGTTCTACCTTACGGCACACAGCCCCATTGAAGACTAGGATTAATAATTTTTTGTTTTTGTTTTTGTTTTTTCAGGCCACACCTGTTTGATGTTCAGGGGTTGCTCCTGGCTAAGCGCCCAGAAATTGCCCCTGGCTTGGGGGAACCATATGGGACGCCAAGGAATCAAATGGCGGTCCTTCCTTGGCTAGCGCTTGCAAGGCAGACACCTTACCTGGAGCGCCACCTCACCGGCCCTAGGATTAATTTTTTTTTTAAATAGCTATTTAAAAGCTATTGTCCTTTTTGTCTCCAATATTGAAAAAACACATTAGAAGTCAAATTCCAGCGCTTTAGCTTTTTTTTTTTTTTTTTTTTTTTTTTTTTTTTTTTTTTTTTTTTTTTTTTTTTTTGGTGAGGGGGGGTGCAATTTTTCTTTCTGCTCTGGATGATGTATTTATCTAATTTGTTTACAGGCTGGCCCCGCTCTGTCAGCACCAAGAGAGGCAGCGTGTCTAACTGCGGGCAGAGCACACGTGCCACCCTCTCACCTCGTCTCCGGCTGCTGGAGGATATGCTTGACAGCCTGAGCCAGAGTGAAGGTTTTGCCTGTCCCATAGGGTCCAATGATGAGAACAGGAGGCAGCTGGATTGACAGCGGGGTGGTGATGGCCAGAACGGCCTCTTTCTGCTTTGCATTTAGACGAGGATCCAACTGTTCATCCCACTGTCTGTAGAAAATGAAAAACTCATTTAAAACAAACACACAGGAGAGAAGGAAAGCAGGGCATGCTGATCAACTATCCCGATTTCATTGAGTCAGCTTTAAAAAAAAAAAAATCACCAAAACAATAAGAGTTGGGGGACACAGTTCAAGAGGCAGAGGGCACATGGCTAGCATAAGACACGGCCCTGAGCCCTCAATATGAAATATGACATGTTACCCAAGTACCCCGGGTATAGTGGGCTTGACAGGCATAAACGTGCAATTTTAGGGGGTAGAGAGATATTATAGCAAACAAGGTGCAAGACCCTGGTTCAACCCCCAGTATGGCAAATGGTCCCATGAGCACAGCCAGAAGTCATCCCTGAGTACCAACTCAGAATTAAGCACGTGACATCATCAGGTGTTTCTCAAAAACAAAGGGAAAAAAAGGGAAATAATTTACTGTAAAATTCCTTTTTGGGGGGAGGGTCATATTTGGCAGTGCTCAGGGATTACTCCTGGCTGTATGCTCAGAAATCACTCCTAGCAGATTTGGAGGGCCATAGAGGATGCCAGAATTCGATACACCATCTTTCTGCATGCAAGGCAAATGCCCTACTTCCATGCTATCTCTCCGGCCCTGTAAAATTCTTTTTATAGACAATTATCTAGCAGGAACTGTGCAAGATATTTTCCTCTTTTAGTTTTTAGCTTAGTTTTGTTTTGTTTGAGGGCTACACCCGGCAACCCTCAGGGTTTACCCTCTCACTCTGGCAGTGATTGGGGAATCATATAAGATGTTGGGGGTCAAATGTGGGTCAGCTACATTATAAGACAAGCACCTTATCCACTGTGCTATCTCTCTGGCCCCCAGTTTCCTATTTTGTTAAAACTTTAAGTCGTCTTGTTCCATTCCAAGTGTAAAATGATTTCAACAACTGATCAAAAAACAACACACACACTTTTAACCTAGTTGCTTCCAAGTTTACAGCTGGTAGTGACACTATCTCCAAAATGTAAAGTTCCCTTATCATCAGCATCAGTCAACTTTTTTCTAATAAACAATGAAGTAGCTTCTCTGAAGAGCAGAGTCAAAAGCAAAAGAGAGGCTCGTTTTTTCACTGCAGCATTGGACCAGTATCATTCACTCTCCTCTATTTTAATGATGATTGCCCCCAGCACAGCTCAGGGGACTTGGAGACACTTCCCTGCAACTTGGTACTTTGGATCTGAGCGTTCTGCTGCTCAAGGGCAGCAGTGGTAGGGTGCACCAGGATTACACCCAGGAATGTTCAGAGTCACTAGTCTTATACCCTACAGTGTTTGTGACAGAAAGGGTACAAGCTGGCCTCAGAGCCATTTCGAGGCTTCACACAGACCTGGCATTCTATTCTCCTACATGAGCTCCCTAACCTGATTTGCTGGGTTTTTAACTCACCAATCAATTGTCAACTAACCCACTGAAAGACCATGTCAAGGAAAAACCTGCATGTTTTAAGTTATAAGTAGTCACACTTTTTACAAAGTTCATCATTTAGAAAAATAGCAATTTCTGGGGCCGGAGAGATAGCATGGAGGTAATGTGTTTGCCTTGCATGCAGAAGGTCGATGGTTCAAATCCCAGAATCCCTTATGGTCCCCCGAGCCTGCCAGGAGTGATTTCTGAGCATAGAGACAGGAGGACCCCTGAGCGCTGCCGGGTGTGACCCAAAAATCGAAAAACAAAAACAAAAACAAGAGCAATTTTTGTTTGTTTGGGGGCCACACCCAGCAGTGCTCAGGAGTTACCCCTGGCTCTGCACTCAGAAATCGCTCCAGGCAGGCAGTGGGGACTACATGGGATGCTTGGGATCAAACCCAGGTCCACAAAAACAAAAAACAAAAAACAAAAAACAAAAAAAAAAAGAATTTTGGGCCCGGGAGATAGCATAGAGGTAAGGCGTTTGCCTTTCATGCAAAAGGTCATCAGTTCGAATCCCGGTGTCCCATATGGTCCCCCGTGCCTGCCAGGAGCAATTTCTGAGCATGGAGCCAGGAGGAACCCCTGAGCACTGCCGGTTGTGACCCAAAAACAAAAAAACAAACAAAAAAAAAAACCCAGGTCCATCCTAGGTCAGCTGCATTCAAAGCAAATGACCTACCACCGTGCTATCGCTCCAGACCCGAAAAATAGCAATAATTTTAAAGAACAAATGAAGATCGTTCCCTAATATTTTCATACACACAAATCAGGTCTGTATGTAAAAGTGTCCAGAGCAGAGAACATGACAGCACAGATGTGTTTGTAATGAGATCTATGAGATCTCATACAAACCTTCTATGAGTTGGCCTTCTATGAGTTGGCTCCATCTCAGAAACTGAAACGAACAGCAGATGCTGAAAGGAATCAAACCAAGTGGAGAATCTCCCTATCTCTCTCTCTGTCTCTCTCTCTGTCTCTCTCTTCTCTCTCCTCTTCTCTTCTCTCTTCTCTTCTCTCTTCTCTCTCTCTTCTCTTCTCTTTTCTCCCTCCCTTTCTCTCCTACTGCAATTACTATGGTCACAATGGCAGAAATGTGAACCAAAATAGGAAGGGTATGTATAGACACAATTGGGGAATTTGCTAACTGTTTGCAAAATTAATTGGAAGGAAATATGGTTGAAACAGGAAAATTCCTTCTTTGTGAGTCTCTACTCTATACAAACCTGAAAAGAGCTATTTATAGAAAAATCCTAATATTCATTCAGCTTTTGAAAAACCATAGCTAATGTAATGGCAGGTAATTTCGGACAAAGTTCCTCTAAAAACGTATTCCTTCAGAAAGCAAGTGAAGTACATAACAACATCATTAATTCTTGTGTATCTAATTAAAGAACTAAGAGGTTGCCAAGGATCAAACCTAGGGCTCACATGTGTGAAGCATGTACCCGGCCACTGAGTGTGTTGCCTGTCTTGAATTTACAAAAATCTTAAGTCACGAACAAAAGAATGTGACCAGTTGGCACTAGACTTCCTGGGAGACTTTCACTAGTTTAAGTACTTTTTATTTTTTATTTTTTTGGTTTTTGGGTCACACCCGGCAGCGCTCAGGGGTTACTCCTGGCTCCATGCTCAGAAATTGCTCCTGGCAGGCACAGGGGACCATATGGGGCACCGGGATTCGAACCGATGACCTTTTGCATGAAAGGTAAATGCCCTACCTCCATGCTATCTCCCGGGCCCCTACTTCCAATATTTTAACAAGGAAATTTCTGGGCAGGACTGATGGAACAGTGGGTGTAGCTCGTTTGCCTTGCATGCATCCACTCTGAGTCTAATCTAGTCTAGTTTCTAATCCTCATAGTCCCCCAATGCTGGGAGTGACTCCTTAAGTGAGGAGTAATTGCTGAACATTGCCAGGTGTGGCCCAAAAGAAACAAACAAGCAAACAAACATACAAAGGAATTGCTTTGGTGATTGCTAAATTCAAATCCAGGGGCCCCAGTTCAAATCCAGATCGTTTTTTCACCAAGACAGAGGAAGAGGCCGTCCTCTGAGGGGCTTCTCTGCCAAGCAGAACGACTCAAGGCTATGATTTCCCACCTCTCCGAGCTGGAAGGAGCTCCTGAAGACCAATCAGCCTGCAGCAATTGGCTCCTGATTGTGAGCATGCTCAAGAGAAGAATGGGGCACCTTGCTGGCACTGGTTGATTTTCTGGCTCCTGTCCAGGAACACTAAACTTTGAACTGATCTTAAACTTTATGTGCAGGAAGTGGAGGAGGAGGGCACCAGGGCAGAATGTGGCCCCTGAACAATGCCTGGTGTGCTCCCAAACAAAAAGATGGAACAAGCTGATCATAGGCTGGGGCCCCAGCATAAAAATGAAAATTTCAGGGTCTGGCACAAGAGAATGCAGTAGGGCATTTGCTTTGCACACAGCTAATCCAGGACAAACCTGAGTTTGATTCCTGAGATCCCATATGGACCTCATATTGCCAGGAGCGATTTCTGAGCACAGAGCCAGGAGTAACCCTGAGTAGCTGGGTGTGCCCCACCCCCCCCAAAAAAAAATAAAAACAAATAAAATTTCAGGGCTGAAGAATTAGTATAGTGGGAAGATACTTCTATCCCCAGCAGCAGCCAATTTCTGAGCCCTGCCTGAGCCCCATGGGATGTGACCACAAAATTTAAAAAGTAACAATTTTTCAAAAAATCATGCAGCCCTTGCAATGATCATTGCTAATATTTTAGAAATGAGACATCACGATTCATTCCACATAGAGATATGGCAAATGAAATCTGTGCAGAAAAAAAAACTATTAACTTTAAAAGTAATTTCTAAAGTAGCATCTTCTATGATACTTTTCCTAATTTGCTAAATTACAAAACTGTCTTCTACTTCACAAATTATTTTAAATTAACTACTTGAACCTCTTATGAAAGGCTCTAATTTCCCCCATTCAAATTCTACACAGCAATATTTTTTAAGTTGCTTAGCATCCTATCAAATTAAAGTCTTAAAGTCTCTGAAAAAAAAAAAAAAAGGTAACAAAATTCATTAACGTTGAGGGAAAAAAATGAAAAAAATATTGAGGATGAACTTTATATGTTTTATTTGAAAGGTTCTTTCATTCCCTTTTCCCAACTAAAAAAATGTCTCCTGAGGCATAAAAGCAAGCATTCTCATGACACTATGCTTGCGTTCTCTGCTACAAACATTGTATTTCACATTGCTGTGTGTGCTGTTAGTAAGATACCTCCTCTTTATACCTGTTGGGACTCCAAGGTATGGTTGGTGTCATCGTGATGTCTGGAAATAAAACCCCATTATCCTTGATCCTGTCTAGTGCATGGTGCATTTCACAGAGGGGTAACCGATTTAATTGAAACTGAAGTTCAACCTGAAACACAAACAAAACAAACTGTTTGAAAAAAAGAAAAAGGCATGAAACATGGGGCCGAAGCGATAGTGCAGCATGTAAGGTACCTGCCTTTCACACAGCTTAGCCAGGTTTAATCCTGGCATTTCATATAGTGCCCTGAACCCCTCCAGGAGTGATCTGTGAGCAGATCGCCAGGAAAAGTCGTGACCATTGCCAGATGAGGCCTGCTGCTGCCCCCCAATTTTTAATTTAAAAAATGAATAAAATAGGGGCCGGGCGGTGGTGCTAGAGGTAAGGTGCCTGCCTTGCCTGCGCTAGCCTAGGAC
>PVKC010014864.1:0-21857 GCA_004027635.1 Crocidura indochinensis | reverse complement strand
GTTTTTGTTTTTGGGCCACACCCGGTGACGCTCAGGGGTTACTCCTGGCTATGCGCTCAGAAGTCGCTCCTGGCTTAGGAGACCATATGGGAACCGGGGGATTGAACCGTGGTCCGTCCTAGGCTAGCGCAGGCAAGGCAGGCACCTTACCTCCAGCGCCACTGCTCGGCCCCCTAGAATTTGTATTTCTAACAAGGCCCCTGGTAACACAGATGGAACTTGTCCAGGCGGCACTTCTTGAGAAACACTCACCTCAAAGACAGCATAACAAAGGCAAAATACATGTGTTAAGGAAAGCAAAATCTTCTTTTCAAGTGTGACCACCACTTAGCTTGGTGGCCTCTGGCAAAGTTCTAAATCTGGCATAGCTTTTATTTTATTTCCTGGTATGTAAAATGGAAGCAACAATATCTGCTTTATCAGGTGGTGCTGGGCAGTGAGACTGTTTTAGTGCCCGTGAGTGCATGCATGTCTGGGAAAGTGTTTATGTGACTTATATGACTACTCTACCAACTTGGAATATATCTATTTTATGTTTCCAACTCATCATTCCCACTGCCATTTGTTCAACTTAGATAAGTGTCCTTTATCTGCCTCTGAGAATCTGCTCCTTTCTCAAAATATGTGCTCCAAGAATTTTCCAAGTCTGAAGGGTTGATCTACCTCCTAACTATAGAACTAAAAATCTAATCAGCACACTAACTTTCCTCCCCCATCACAAAACATGCCCTCAGTTTTGTTAAATACAATTAAAACAAAGCCTATATAATGCCCCTCATAAACCAATTCCTTTGCAGGCTCCAGTGATGTCCTTAAACTGAACTCTAACATTGTATATAGCCTTTCAGCTCATATTTAGAGATGGAATTATGTCTCCCAAACGTGACAAATGCTCCTTTGGGAGACTGAGATTGAGTCCTTCAGCCTTGGTCACTTACTGTACTCATGCAGATCTATCATTATTACCTGTCCAACCTCTAGACCAAGACTCCCAGATTTATTTTCCCTATCATCTCATTTTCAGGGAAAAATCCCTTAACTCCTCCTAGCCCCCAGAAATCAACTTTCTGACCAGCGAAAACCACCCCACACTTGTATCAAGACTACTATCATCCCCTTGGGTGGTTCCAGCAGCCCACAGGAGGCAATATTCCCACTTTAGGGAACTGCTTTAGACCATCCAATGGCATAAAAATTATCTGTTTTTCAGCCCCTTTCTCATGAAAAATGCCTCCCTGACATTTCGTGTAGCTTTAACTGCCCTCATGGGAGTCAAGCAAACATAGTTAAACATTTTATCACAACAGGAAAAATGGTTGAAATTTCAAATGTTTTATTCCAGGATGAGCCCTCAACCCTTGTTTCAATGGACTTGCTACAAATTGCCTTTTGTAATATAGCTGACCATATCAATGTCTTTCCATTCCCTTGGATCCTGTTGGAAGAATCTGGCATTGACACATCTTTATCATTTTTCCCCAATCCAAGTCTCTGCTTTTCTATTTTTTTGTTATAACTCTTTTGAGTATAAGTGGGTAATGCTCAAAGCAAAGATTTTTTTCTGTCATGCTAGTCCATTAAAACCTGGACTCCCCAGGCATCTGGGAAAGGGGAAATGTTCAAATTCGAAGGCCATCTCTGGGCCAGAGGTGGTGGTCATGTACTGTGAGACCATCAACATTTCTGGAAATTTATTTAAGAACTAGTGTGTCCTTCCTTTGGAAGTACATGAAAACCAATCTGCTCCCAGGCCCCTGCCACATCTTTTGGAGAACAGAATATGCAGGCTGCCCCATGAGACCTAGTAAGACCAGGTTGCCTTGGACCACCTCAATGTGTTACATAATATACTGCTGTCCTATAAGAAGAAAAAGAAGATGTGCTGCCTGCTGCCCTCAAGGTGGGCTTCTGAAGCCTACCTAGAAGTGTGCCTATCTGGGGCACCCGGCTCATGAAGTTGGCTGGAAGTACCGGGTAATGATGGCCATTCTAGAGAAGTCAGTGAAAACCAATACTCATTCCTCAAGAAAAAGCAGCTTCTGGAACTATGAAAAATTACTACATTCACAGACTAGACATCTTCAAGACGTGTAAACTCCTGGCCCAATAAACTTTATGATTGTTCAGTAAAAACAAACAAACATACATACAAAAGCCTTGGATTAGATCAAACTCTCATTAGGCTACTAGAATGTCCTTCTGAATGTGTCTTTAAACTCCCAAAGATGGGCTTCCTATCCATGCTGGAGGAAGGAAAAAGAGGAAGACAAGGAGAAAGAAGGAAACTTGCTCCTACCCCCACAAAACTCTACCCACTCTGTGACCTTACCACATAATAGAAATATTTCTCCAATATTCTGGGGTAAAGGTAGTAGCATAGCAGAAAAGGGGAAGGATCTGACTAACAGGCTGATGAATTGGCAGAATTAAACACTTCTCTCAGTATTGACATGCAGAAACTTTGTATCTAGAACTTTTTAGAGAACTATTATTGCTAAGAGCTAAGCAAAATAAATCATGTAGTCATTCAATACAAATGTATTCAGTGTGTTTCTTGTACAAGAATCTGTACAATGGATGCAATACTAACACAGGATAATCACCCAAGAAGTCTACTTTTGGGAAGCTTTGGGTCTGCTAGGAAGTTTCAATGACACTATATAGATGACACGAATGTTAATTCTGCCAGTTTTAAACTTCTAAATGATGAGCACATATGGAAGAATACATCTCAGGAATGAGAGAAATTGATTTTTTTTTTACAAAGAATTATCTCAAAGCATTGTTCTGCAAATAGAAATGATCTTTTCATCTTAACTGCAAGATACATGCTGTTTGTGATGTTTTTTCAGGTCATGGGGATATGAGCTTTCTGCTTGGTATACCTACTTACTTTTAAATGGACACCAAGCCCTTAAAAATGACCAACCTACAGCAGGTGTGCAATTTGTGGTTAGAAGATGAATTAGAGGCCCAGTAATGGCTGAGTGGTAGTGCAGATGCCTGGCAGGTAGAAGACTACAAGTTCCATCACTGTTCCACATGCTACATGCCATCCAACACTGGTGTTGGACACAAAGAGTGTCTGCTCTCTGGTACATCTCAACTGGATGTTTTCAAGCACTGCACCACAATACTGTGCATCTTCCTTAAAGGCTCCAACAACTAAGAGTGTAATTAACTGTCATAACAATAACAATGGAGTGGGGAATAAAATGAGAATATTCTCAGTGAATATTGATAATAGCAAATAGTACATACCTATTCTATCTAACTATTTCAGTATTCCCCTTCATTAAGAGTAGTGAAAACCACAGCATCAAAAAATAAAAGGGAAGAGCTGGAGTAGTGTTGTAAGCAGTAAGGCAGCTGCCTTGCCCGCACTAGCCTAGGACTTACTGCAGTTCAATCCCCTGGTGTCCTATAGAGTCCCCCAAGCCAGGAGTGATTTTTGATCGCATAACCAGAAGTAACTGCTGAGCATCACAGGGTGTGGCCCAAAAGCCAAAACTAAAATAAAATATAATAAAAGGAAGAGAGAGAGAGAGAAAGAAAGGGAGCAGGAGGGGAAGGGTAAGAGGGAGGGAAGAGGGCATGAGGGAGTGTGAAAGAGAAACTGGGGACATTGGTGGCTGGAAAGGTGCACTGGTGAAGGTTGTTGTACATTATATGACTATAACTCATTCATGAACAACTGTAGAAAAAACTGAAGTATAAATAATCTTGTAACACAGTGTTTAGATAGATAGATAGATAGATAGATAGATAGATAGATAGATAGATAGATAGATAGATAGGCACACCATTAGAATTATGCATCAAGAACTACAGGAGATATTACAAAGAATGTGACCTAGGTTTGATCCCCAGTACCACATGCCCACAGTCACCACCGGGTCTAGCCCTAGAAACCTCTGAACACTGCCAGGGTGATTCTGCTGGTCTGTAGCAGCATATGCTCAGGTTTAAAATAGCCAAGGGTCACTGGAGTAAGTCCTGGGCTACCTGATCACCATTTGGGAGCTCCTCAAAGGAATACATATGCATAAAATATGTTGATGACATGTTTAGCACTATCCAAAGCTTCTTGACCTAAAGGATAACTAATAATTATAACATCAAACTTTCTTAAATAACAAATTGTAACTTTTGGGGATCATACCCAGTGGTATTCAGGGCTTACTCCTGGCTCTGTGCACAGGAATCACTTCAGATGGGGCTTAGTGGACTATATATGGTGGTGGAGATTGAACTCAGGTTGGCTATATGCAAGGCAGGCATCCTATCTGCAGAATTATTATTCTGGTCCCTAAAGAGTCATAAGTTACAAAGTTTGTATGACTATGTTATCTCTTACAACATTTTCATAAAATAGGCAAATGACACTTTTTTTAATAAGTGAGGAGATTGTGATTTCAAGAAGTTCAAAGGCTTGTTTAATTCAGAGAATTCCAACTGGAGTAATTTTGCTCTCCTGCTGAATGTTTGGCAACATCTGGAGAGATCTTTTGTTGTCCTAATGGAAATTGATGCTATTGACATTTACTTGGTGGGCAGAGAAAAAAGAAGGAACTAAATTTCCAGCAATGCCCAGGACAGAGTCTCACTCCAAAAAGTTATTTAGCTGAAGAATCAAGGTACCAACATCAAGAAAAACCAGTTTAGAGGCCCAGAGGGATAGCACAGTGATAGGATACCTGCTCTGCAAGCATTGGGTCAGGAGTTCAAATCCTTAAGGTTCCACAAGATTCTAGCAGATGTTCTATCTGTGATCCCTGAGGCCGAATAAAGTTTCTAATCACAACACAACAAAGTATGTGTGAGCACCACAAAAAGGATGCAAATTCTGGTAAACTCTGAAAATCATTATATGTGAGTGCTAGTCAGGAAGTGCAACTCTTGGTAAGCATCTGTGTAAGCACTGGGCAACTCCCAGAAGCATCATAACTGTGTGACTCCAGAGTGAGAGCCCCAGTAAGCATGTGTGCAAGAAAGGCAATGAAGGGAGTGCATATTTCACTGTGACCCCTCAGTCTAGTAATAATACCACCATGAACAATGAAGAGAAGAGTTGAAGGAGGCAGATTAAAAAAAAAAAACAATAACCTAGGGGGCGGGAAAAAATGTAAAAAATATATAAAAAAAACAATAACCTGATGTAGGATAACACAACTGGCCAGATCTAAATCCATGCTTATTATTATTGTTATTATTATTATTATTATTCACTGCTGTGTGTTGCTGTCTTCTATTATCCCAAGGGGAACGTTTTATTCTTAAACTGAGAGGAGAAGCATAGTCTATTTTATTCCATAGTTTTCATTTTATTTATTTATTTTGACTTTTGGGTCACACCCTGCAGTGCTCAGGGGTTACTCCTGACACTATGCTCAGAAATCACTCTTGGCAGGTTCAGGGCACCATATGGGATGCCGGGACTCGAACCACTGACTTTCTGCATGCAAGGCAAATGCCTTACCTCCATACTATCTCTCAGGCCCATAGTTTTCATTCTTGAATTTCTTTCACTTGGGGTGATGATAGGGGTCTTAGGCATAGTCTGGTGGTGCTCTGGAGCTATTCCTGGCTCTGTCATTCCTGGCAGTGCTTAGGTACTGATGGGAATTGAACCAGGGCCTGGCCACTTGAAGGGCAAGTACCTAAATCTCTGTACAATCTTTCTGGTTCTTCGATTTCTGAGATCTTTGGGGAGGGCTACAAACTACACTTTTAGTGGACAAGGCAATATTAAAGAATAAAGTATTACAAATGACAGTGAAAAGACTGTCTGCATAAATCCTGCTGTGCCTCCATAGCCTAAATTTCCAAGCTCATCCTTTTCGGCACCTGCAATGAAAACATTTGGACAACAAAAGATGATGCAATTTCACTGTTTCTCAACTCTACATCTAGAACTGTGCAGGAGAGATGGGAGGTAGGAAAAATGATGGATTAACATGTGTGGGAGTTCTCAATTATCGATGGTAATGGCCCATGGATATAATGTGGATTTGCCAAAGCCACTGATAACCCAGAAGTCATTTTTATTGAAATTTGGATACAAAACATTTTTTAAAGGAGAGTGATCTATCTAATAATTACTTTAATTTTGAGGTAAACTACTGTAAGTTATTTTTAATTCCCTAGATACAAATCACTGTGAAGCAGGAGAGGCATCCAAGAATGTGCTAGTCAGCAGGGGATGCCAACAAAGATTAAAAACTGGAACAGAACTAGTGGAAGAACAGCTCTGATACAGGCCCAGTATAGTCAGTAGCAGTAGCATTAGGCCATGCGTTTCAGAGCCAGGCACCCTGGATTCCAATCCAGCACTGGAAATAATGATCTCTGTACCTCAGTTTCTTCCATTTAAGAAAAATAAAAAAATATCTAGTATTTACCTTACAGGATAGAATCAATTTTTGTTATTTATTTGTTAGTTCTTTCCTAGTTGCTAAGGCCAATACTAACTGACTATATTGTATAGTAGCAGTGTGGGTGCATGGCCATATCTTGTGTCTGGTTTTAAAAGAAGACTTTCAGTTTTTCACCATTGTGTATGATGCTTGCTGTGGGCTTCTGGCATTTAGATTTAACTATGTTGAGGGAAGTTACTTCAAGTTCCATCATTTGTTTTTAATGAAGGAAGTTTACAATCATTCTTGATTTGGGAGCAGATTTTCCTTTATTTCTCTGTTTGTGAAATGTAGGGATTATTTGATCATAGGGAAAGAATGAAGGGTAGAAAGAACTTTTTGTTGCTGTTGTTGCTGTTGTTGTTTGTTTTTGGGCCACACTAATTGACAACCAGGGATTACTCCTGTCTATGCGCTCAGAAATCGCTCCTGGCTTGGAGGGACCACATGGGATGCCAGGGATTGAACTGAGGTCCTTCCTAGGTTAGCGCTTGCAAGGCAGATGCTTTACCTCTAGTGCCACCACTCTGGCCCCTACAAAGAACCTATAAGTTGTATTAGAGATCACCCACTTACTGAAGCCTTTGGTATCATTATAATTGGTCAATTAGGGAAAGGCAGGCAAATTGTATGGTGTTCAGTGAGTCCTTGGAAGGTCAGGACTCTTGTTTTCTCTTTTCTTTCTCCAGATAACATGGTTAGAAACTCTCTGACTCCTGTGATAGCTTGGACAGAGCTTAGCTCTGTCATTCAGAATATATTCCAATCGTCTCAAAATGCACTCCAATCTTCTCATTGAGGAAGGTAAGATGAGCTATGTGGCCAAGTTTTAATATCCTAGTCTATAAACAGCACTTCCGGTGCAAGTGGAACTGGGGTCAATAGACCACTAGATTCAATTTGGGTACAAGAGTTACGTCTGAGTGTGGACAAAGGTGAGTAATAGTTGACCCATGTGAGAACAAAACTATGATCTCTCAGGGATTCTAACAGCACAAGTACCACTGTGGCTATGGATAATTGTGTCACAGTCTACATGATCAGCTATCCATACTGACACTGGAAAAGCCAGAAATCCCAGCAGAAATGGACTGAGGTTCCAATTCTCTCTCTCCTACGAATGTTGTTTTTTCTGGAGCTGAGAATGGTATTCAGGGCCTTACACAAACAAGACATGTACTCAGTCCTTTGATCTATCTCTCTAGCCCTTTGTTTCCCATATTCTCTGTAGATTTATCTATTATACTTATTATGTTCCAAATGCATTTTAAAATACAACTGAATCATATCCCCAGTCCCTTTCCTGCATAATTTTTAGAAGCAAAACAGATCCCTTGAGTTGAGTAAGTACCAACAATATAAAACAGTCCAAGAATGTGATTATATTTATGTAGATATGAGTATGATTTTGGTGTACATATATTAACAAGAGATAGGACTGGAGAGATAGCATAGCAGAGAATTGCCTTGCATGCAGCCAACCCGGAACAGACTATTTGAAACTGGCATCCCACATGGTCCCTGGAGCCTGCCAGGAGCGATTTCTGAGTGCAAGGCCAGGAGTAACCCTTCCGAGCTGCCAGGTGTGACCCAAAAGTCAATAAAGCAAAACAATATAAAATAAATAAAAAAAGAGATAAAAGAATATATAAGGGACCAGAGCTGTAGCGTAGCGGTAGGGTACTTGCCTTGCATGTGGCTGACCCAGAACGAACCTGCGTTCGATTTCTGATGTCCCATATGGTCCTCCATGCTAGGAGCAAATTTCTGAGCTCATAGCCAGGAGTAACCCCAGAGCATCACTGGGTGTGGTCCAAAATAAAAAATAAAAGAATCTAGTACCTGAGAAATGGTTTAGTCTTGCCATGATTGAACCTCTGAATGCTGAAGAGTAGATGAAACTATTGACTAACAAAGACAGTATCACATGCACTTACAAAGCCATACATCCAGGGCATAGTCATTTTTTGTGTGTGTTTGCCTATTTCAATACTAGAAACATTGCCACCCAGTCAATTTCAAGATATTTATGTGACATCACAGGACATGGGAGCAGAAGAAATACCTCTCAGGTGTCAGCACAAGCTGGCTTTAACATACCACTATATGGATCCCTGTCCCTCCCAAAACTGCTGCATCAAAACCTCAGGGATTGGGGCTCAGGAGTATAATTTTTACCAAGCCCTCCATATTACTGTGATGCTCATGAAAGTTTTCAAAGAACTGCTAAATCATCATGGAACTCAGCCAGTTCCTAAGTTTCCTGCAGAGGTGAAAGTGCAGTCAATGAGAACATCCAAATGAACAACTTTGTTGGAGTCACAAATTATCCTGGTGAAGGAAATAGGGGGTAGTGTACTTAAATCTGGAAACTCATCTGTAAAATCTGCAAGTTTTATGGAAGAAAGACAAATAGCTCACAGCACACATAGAATTAGAAAGCAGTCACAAAGCAAATAAACATGGAGGAAATGAGTGTAGCATTTTCTAGTAAAGCAATTCTAGAATATCCAAGAATTATTCAAATGTTTCTTAAGAGTTAACTAAGGATTAGTTCAAAATTAATCTCTATCGGTATTTATTAGCAGAAGTAGACAATTTAAATGCATCTGTAAAAGACTAAAACAGCATATGATAGATGAAATGTGTCACTGGCTAAAAATAGAATAATTAAATCAATACAATTTAGATGTCCAAAATTTGCTGAGAAAAACTGAACTAGGGGGAAGTAATGGCTAATTGCTTTCCTTATATAAGTATACATGCATGTGATAGTATGTTTATTATTGGGGGGGGGTGCTCGCCTGGTGATACTCAAGAGCTACTACTGGCTCTGCTCTCAGGAATCACTTCTAGTGGTGCTCCATATGATCATATGTGGTTTCAGGGATCAGACCAAGCTTGGCTGCATGCAAGTTGGCAGCTTCCCTCCTTCATTGTCCCAGAGTCCTCCCCCTCTTTTTGAGGTAAGCTTCCTACTAAAATCAATTCTCAGTTTCTGTTGCCTTTGGGCATTTACTATTTCTTTACTATTTTTCTCCCACCTATGAGAAGGATCATTCTTCATTTTCAATTTCTTTTTCATTTTTGTTTGTTTGTTTTTGGGCTACACCCAGGAGTGCTCAGGGGTTACTTATGGCTCTGTGCTCACTCCTGGCAGGCTCAGAGGACCATATGGGATGCTTTGAATAGAACACAGGTCTGTCCTGGGTCTGTCACATGCAAGGCAAACACCCTACTGCTTATTCTTCCAGCCTCCATTTCCAATTCTTATTGTAAAATGTAAAATGCATAGTGTAAAATGTTGCAGTAAGCTGATGATGTCAAAATATCTTTTATATTCTCATTTCTTTTGGATCTAAACACCAAATGGATTTGGCAAACGCACTAATTATTTATTAGCAATTTATAAATTATAAAATAAGTTAAAGCAATTAGAATAATACTGAATATAATTTTAAGTTAAAGCTACAGATTTGTTGCAAATTGCTATAATCACATTTCTATGTAAGGCAGAACATTAGGTATTGGAACAAATAAGAAACTCTGAAGTTGGGACTGGAGCGATAGTATAATAGGTACGGTGTTTGCTTTGCATGCAGCACACCCAGGTTTGATTTCCAGCATCCCACAGGGTCCCCTGAGCACCACTAGGAACAATTATTGAGTGCAGAGCCAGGGGTAACCCCTAAGCACTGCCAGGTGTCGCCCCAAAACAAAACAAACAAAACAGTCAAGTTTCTCTTCTAAAGGTTTAAAGTCTAATAAATGGAATTCAACCAAGACCTTAGTACAAAACATGCATAAATAGTTTTGTTTAATACAGTTTTGGTACAAACTGGTAAACTTCTCTGTGGAACTGTCTATAGTTTCCATTTAAGAAAGCTAAAATAGGGGCCTGTGCGGTGGTGCTAGAGTTAAGGTGTCTGCCTTGCCAGCGCTAGCCTAGGACGGACCGTGGTTCGATCCCCCGGCATCCCATATGGTCCCCAACCAGGAGCGACTTCTGAGAGCATAGCCAGGGGTAACCCCTGAGTGTTACCGGGTGTGCCCCCCCCCAAAGAAAAGTAAAATTTTCCTATTAGTGACTTGAGATCAGCTGAGGTTTACTTAGTTGACAAAAATTAGAAACAACAACTATCATCTCATGGAGAGGAAATACAGTTTTCATTTTTATTGGAGGCTGTTTTTGTCATTTGTTTGTTCATTAGTTTTAAAGAAATTAGTTTGGTAAAAGTAGGCTAAGTTAAACATGTAAAGTTTAAGTTAAAATGTAAAGAAATAAAGTAGTAATTGGAAACTGATGGTTCTAGACCTTATAGATTTATAGTTTTTTATTTTTCAATTGCTTTTATCATCTAAATAACTTCATTGGGGGATCTTGTTTTGATTTGGGGTCATACCCAGCAGTGCTTAGGGCTTACTCCTGGCTCGGTGCTCAGGATCACACTAGTGTGCTCAAGGTATCATATGGATTGCTGGGGATTAAACTTAGGTTGGCTGCGTGTAAAGGCAAGTACTATCTCTCTGGTCCCGAAACTAGTAACTTAGACGTAGCCCAACTTCAGATATTATTAGATGAAAGAACTGTAGTAACTTTCTAACTGGTCTTTGCTTTCATTACCTCCATATTGCTTATCAAATAACACTGAAATATCAGATCTCCCTTGCACTGTGCCTGACCCTCATGGTTCCATGCATTGAGAATAAAAGTCAGTGGGTCCAAATTTACCAACTGAGTTTTAACACATTAGCTCCTCAGCTTCATTCACAGACTCTAATTTGTTCTTGACTCACTAGCTCCTCTGTCAAGGCGTGAGTTAGTATTTTCGCTGGGATATATCTCTCTTTGTACTTGACGGGAATAACACGTTTCTTCTCTTCCCAGATCTAACTCTAACCTCATTACTCCTAAAATGCCTTGAGTTTCTCCAGCTGATAATTACTCCTAAGTGATATCCTCTCCTGGCATGATTTTACTCATTGATAGCTCTCAGCTCAGTCTGTTAGGAGTTGAGGTGATTTATGTAATGTTGGGTCAATCCACTAGGAAATGAATGCTGGGAGTTCAGAGGTCCTGGTATTTTTTTTTTTTTTTTTTTTTACCTTTTACTCCTCACTGTACTTTGAATGATACTTTTGCAAAACAAATATCTCACTAAAGAATGTGGTTATCTGACTAGAGACAAAACTTCCTTTAGGAAAAGAGATGGAGATATAATTGGAATGTGTGAAGGAATTTAGAAATCAGGGTAGATACATAAGTTTAACCACTTTCATTGCACGTTGAGTGCCACGTTCCTCCTACTGTTTTCCATACTTATATTCAATACTATTTTTTATATTTTAAATTTTTCTCTTTTTTCTTCCTATTCTTTATTATTATTATTATTATTATTATTATTATTATTTGGATTTTGGGCCATACCCGGTGGTGCTCAGGCATTACTCCTGGCTCTGCACTCAGAAATCACTCCTGGCGTGCTTGGAGGGCCATATGGGATGTCAGAAATTGAATTGGGGTCAATTCTGGGTTGGCCATGCCCTACCACTGTGCTATCATTCTGGCCCCAGTACTTTAAAATTTTAATCTTTTCTGTTCATATGTTTTTATTTGGGGGGTATGTCTGTTGGTTTTGAAATAGAAGAAATAAAATGAAGTTATTAGTTTTCTTTCTCTTTCTTATGATATCAGAATATATTTCATGAATACTGTGCATTATCATTTAACGAAGCCTATAGAGTAAGGGTGGCTTTAAAGATGTTTTATGGTAACTTAGACACATACACACACACCTAAAACAGGCATCCATAAAACAACACTCTTAATTAGTGCAATGCATGTAGGTACAAGTATTTCCACCTTTTCAAAGTTTGTGTGATGCTATTTGGTTTTTACAAAAGACCTACAATAATGTTTTTTTTTTTCACTAACAAGAGGAGTTTTGCTTTCATAACAAAAAATGAGAAGCAAAAGTCGTGTTTAGCATTCATTTTGCAGTAGACACCTGTGGGCTTGTGTGTACCCTAAGCAACAGGAGTGGCACCACCATAGTTCTTACCCAGGGTTTGCCTTATAAAAGCTGTGTACACACCAGACCAACTTCAGTTGCATTTTATGCTGGCTTTATTTTGAGCTTCAGGTATTATTTGACATGATTTTTTGTTTTGTTTTGTTTTGGGGTCATACCCGGTGGTGCTCAGGGGATACTCCTGGCTCTGCACTCAGAAATCTCTCAAAGCTGGCTTGGGGGACCATATGAGATTCCGAATTCCAATCACCATCTGTCCTGGATCAGCTGTGTGCAAGGCAAATGCACTACTGCCGTCCATCTCTCTGGCCCCTATTTCACATGATATTTAAGGTTATTTGAGGGTCCTGGAGCACCAAACCTTTTCCATATGAAATAACCATTTTAGGTTACAAAAACTTTCTTTGTTTTGTTTTGTTTTTGAGCCACACCAGCGGTGCTCAGGGGTTACTCCTAGCTGTCTGCTCAGAAATAGCTCCTGGCAGGCACGGGGGACCATATGGGACACCGGGATTCGAACCAACCACCTTTGGTCCTGGATCGGTTGCTTGCAGGGCAAACGCCACTGTGCTATCTCTCCGGGCCCACAAAAACTTCCTTAGAATGCTCTACTCTTACATAGCAAAGAAAATCAGTATTTCAATGTGCTTTATTTTATTTCAAATAAGAAAACATAAAGATTTGCAAAATATTTTCAAGTAGTCTTTGAAATAATAATTATTATTATTATCATAGGATTGAAACAAAGTGTATCTATCATAATTCTTTAGGTTACAGTCATTGAAACACTGTAAGACGTGCTTTTGTTAATCTTGTTACACTCAATGTTTTATAATAATTCTATGACAGTTTATTATACCCATAGAATGATGAAACTAAAGTTAACAGAGAAGTTGGGAATCTCAAACACAGATCATGCTTCTACTAACATCTCAGATCTTGCACTGTGTTTTTTTTTTATCATGCTTAAACTCCAAGAAGATAGACATATACTAGATTTATTTTTTTGTTTGTTTTTCAGCCACACCTGGTGACGCTCAGGGGTTACTCCTGGCTATGCACTCAGAAGTCTGTCCTGGCTTGGGGGACCATATGGGACGCTGGAGATCTAACCGAGATCTATCCTGGGTGAGCCGTGTGCAAGGCAAACGCTCTACCACTGCACTTTCGCTCCAGCTCATATACTGGACTTTTAACTTTGTAACACATATGAGGAAGACAAGACTATCACAGTAGAGACAAATGCTTTGCATAAAATTCATTCCTTTTCTTGTTCTCTATTCCTATTCTATCCTGCCAGTTTGTAAATCATTTTTTTTTAAATTACTAATAGCCTTCCCCACCTTAACATAAAAACTTAACTATAGTGGACACAAAACACTTCTGATTAAAAGTCAGCCTTTCATCATATATGGAAATTAAAAGTACAAGATACACAATAAGACAGCAACAAATAGTCAAAGGAAACAGAAATGGTAAGTTGATTCACAGTACTGAACTTGCTAATATTGGAATGAGGGGTGGGAAAAGATCTTTAGCACCACCGTGCAGGAAAATTGGTATTTATTCTGATGGTAGATGTTGTATTAGAATGGTGTATGTATCAGTAATGATAATGTAAAGAAAAGTACCTCAATAGAGACAAAAAAATAAATAAATAAAAGCTTTCAAAACCTGAGTGGGATATCTAGCTCAGCAGCATATAGCTTTTTCTTTGGATGTGAGACCATGGGGTCAATCCCCAACCTTGAAAAAATAAAATAAAAAACAAAGTCAGAAAGCAAAATCTTTTAGTCTTCTTTAATTTAATTTAGTCTTCTTTAACAAATTTTTGTGGACACCACCAATAAATTTTTCTTTTAAATAAACCATTATTTTTCCCAAAACCCACAAAATATCTATAGATAGGTAAAAATTAAATTTTTGTCATGTTCAATAGAAAAAAACAAATATCTATCTGTGACTATATAGGTTTATTTCCAATTTACTTGATTTTCTGGGTCATTAATGGAGGAATTTTTTAGTATTATAAATGATCACTTGTACACCAAGCTAAATATGCTTTTTTTTTTTTTTTTTTTTTTTTTTTTTTTTTTTTTTTTTTTTTTTTTTTTTTTTTTGGTTTTTGGGTCACATCCGGCAGTGCTCAGGGGTTACTCGTGGCTCCATGCTCAGAAATTGCTCCTGGCAGGCACAGGGGACCATATGGGGCACCAGGATTCGAACCGATGACCTTTTGCATGAAAGGCAAATGCCTTACCTCCATGCTATCTCCCGGGCCCCTAAATATGCTATATTAATAAACAGTAAACACATACTCCTCACCTTTATAAAGAAAATATTTTTAAAAACAGAGAAGCTAATATCCCACTAATTGGATAATGGGGAAATACAAGTACAAATACAAAGGACAGACATATATTGAGTCACAATTCTGCGAAAACAATACTTTTTCACCTATTTTTATGTTTTGAAGGTTTGAAGAAAGAAAAAGAAAAAATTATAAATCTTTCCATCTTCAAGTAGCTGTTTTGTTAATTTAACAGTTTTCAAAGATTTAGTGCCAGTCTTCTAGAAGGTTTCCTTCTAATCATATAACTGTTCTCTCTGTTACAGTTTGAGTGTTCTATTTTAAGAGTTTTGTCATTTCTTGAAGGACTTGCAAATTGGGATAATCGACTGCGATGGAGTTCCAGAGAAGAGATGAAGATGTTCTGTATAGAGCAGTTTGTGCTGTGGTTGTTTCATCCTCACTTGTGTGTGTGGTAAGTTTAAAAGTTAAACATATACAGACTTTTTTCTCTCCATAAAGCCATAGAACATGTCCCTAAGCTATCATCAGAAGCATGATCTTCCTGTAGTTAAGTTTATTTTTTTTTCATGCTCAAGACCTAACTAGTTGTGTGACTTCAAGAAGTTCATTATACCCCTAAATGGTAATTTCCTCATTCATAAAATGTTTTAAAGCAGAGCAATACAATGGCAGTATCTTTCTTTGTATTCACAATAATGAAGAGTCTATCCCCATGGTTTGGTAAATTAAGTCAATTATCCTTGTTCTATCTTTATGGTGTAGGATTCAGATGGTAAGGGCTAGTGGGCAATTATCAATCAAATGGAATATTTACCAGCAATAAAATTTAGCAAAAAAAAAATCTTAAGAGAAAGTGATTTGAAAGATCTTTAGTGTAATGCATTCATCTTGTAGATAAAGGCAGGTAAATTCATTTAAGAAATAGTTAGAAAACATCCAATGTGTACCAGGCACTATATTAATTCTTGGTAGACAGTATGAACAAGATTTATGTAGTCCCTGAATTATAGTGTGCACAGTTTGATGAGGAAGACAGCAATATAAAAGTCAACACATTCACAAAAGAATACCAATTGAGGAAGAATTTTATAAAGTTGAAGAGGTAGGGAATTAGATAGGGTGCTTAATTTAGACAAAAGGGTTAGCAAGGTTAGGAGGAGGTGAGATTTGAATTGAAATCTAGCAGGATCAAAAGGTTTGATAACAAACATGCTTGAAGAGCTATAAAAATAATGCTTGGGGTCAGGGAATATAAAGGCCTGGAACATATTGGATTGAATGCTGTGAAGTTCTAGACTTCTTTTATATAAAAAGAACTGGGTCCTCATTTTCTCTCCCATACGAATTTTTATTTTCTTAACTTTTATTTTCTTGTTTTTATTTGTAGGACACCAGCTTCAGGTCTTGGTAGTTAGGCCCTTCTACAAAATCAACCTTAAATTATGCAGAGATAGCCCTCCCCTTCCATACATCTTGCACAGGCTGTATCTTGCTCAGTATGACTTTGCCATTCAATCAAAACTGCTCTTGACATTTATATATTTCAGAATTCTTTGCCTACATTTTACCCCTCAGGTCCTGAGAAAAAGAGCTGCTGACATATGACACAAGGTAGACACTCAAAACGCATTTGCTATATTTGGGGATGAATTTCATTAGTTCATCAAAGACCTGATTTTATTTGCTGATTTTTTAAAACATGGGCAGGATTGGGAAGAACAAACTAGATGATATTTGAAGAATTGTATCCTTCAAATTCTTCTGGCGCTTGGTTAATCAAGGACTATTTCTGGTTTAACTCATTAGCCATATGAATCTGGACAATCTATCCCATTTTATCTCCTTCCAATTGGAAAAAGGTGCTTATTATTACATTAATACATAATTATAAAATGGTCATTATGTTAAAAGGTTGCATATTCCCAACACCCTTCAATGACTGCTTTTCTGTGGACCACTGAACTTCAATATTTGTCTAGGCTCTTATAGAAAAAAATACCATTTTTAGTTATCAATTCACTTTATGCAATGATGTTTTACATCTCATAGCAATGTGTCATTTTTAGAGCACTTTATCACTCTAATCTCATTTTTAATGAGCCATCCAAAGTATTGAAGATTGGTCTTTTATTAAATAATTAATTGTACATCTGACAAGATGGAAAACTTTCCCAATGTCACCAGACATTAGGAAAAGAAAAAACATTTATGCTTGCCTATTTGTGGCATATTTGTATAAAATTTCTACTAATGAGAATAGTTTACTCATCAAAGAAGAAGTCACCATTTTTTAATGTTAAGGGTGATTTTGAAATTAAAATGTAAAGCATATTTTTTTCCAAGTTAAACTCCTTAATTATGGGCCTGGAGAGATAGCACAGTGCCGTTTGCCCTGCAAGCAGCCGATCCAGGACCAAAGATGTTTGGTTCGAATCCCAGTGTCCCATATGGTGCCCCGTGCCTGCCAGGATCTATTTCTGAGCAGACAGCCAGGAGTAACCCCTGAGCACCGCTGGTGTGGCCCCAAAACAAAAAACAAACAAACAAACAAACAAAAACTCCTTAATTGTAAGGATCATTAAAGTACTCAGGTTTGCTCATTTGGGAAAGGGAAACACTGCAAGAATCAACTACTCAGTGTTCAGGAGGGTAAGCTGTGCTTGCAACAATTGGGAAAGCATACACAGAATTAAATTATCTGGTTTTCTCACATCTTTAAAGACCATTCTCTCTTATTGGAAGACTAGATTCCTCTACTTGTTTTATAATCAAGACTCTTCCTTGGTTTGGCTTGTCTTGTCTTCCTAGCACCTGGCACCAGCACTATTCAGATGACTCCAACATCTCAGATCCCTCACTCAATGATTGTCAACCTCTTCCTCCTTAGTTCCTATAATCCAATCAGCTTGGTTTGGTGGGATGGAGCCACAGCAGTTATATTCCACCCACATTAAGAGTTGCCTGTATAATTGGATATATGGATAAATTTCCAGAGAAATAGTTTATAACTTGGAGCAGGTATCCTAAAATTCTTTTGTCAATTGGTATAGGTTTCATAGATTTCCACTATCTTATTTTCTGTCTTTGTAAATGCATTTATTCTTCTGATAATTTTAAGAAACAAAAACAATAGATATCAGTCCACTGATTTGAAGTAGGAAGATAACTATATATATATTTGGTATGCAGGTCATGTGCTTGTGGTCTTAGATCTCAGACATGATCCTATCATTGATTTCTGGATCATTAATTTCCCTGAAATTCAGGTAAAGGGAATTCTTAAAATTTAGAGGTTAAACAGAATATTACATAATTATCTAATTTAGCATCTGTATTTTATAAAGACATTGACATCAAGACTTAGGTCATAGAGATGATTAGAGGTAGAGCCAGTGGAGTAATTCTCCTTAACAAATGTTTGTGATCTTTTTATTACATCATCTCAGGAAAGCCTGAAGAGGGTTACTCTAAGAATCAGAGGTAATGCTGGTAATCATTCATTATAAAGTATAGTCTGAGTGCAAAATATTATTTAAAGATGATAACATGAAAAAAAAGATGAGAACATGGAAGAATGCAGGAAACTTCACAGTGTGAATAGAGATGAAACAAATTATAATATCCTTATTATTCTTCAAAATCTTACATATATATATAAACAGAAGACTTTGAAAATTGATCTGAACTCTTTTACTACCAGAACAGTGTATCTGAAAATAGTGATTTATCAGTTGCTACTGCCAGATGATATATGAATGTGGCTGAATGTTGACTGACAGAACATAGCCTGATGTTTCAAAGGTGGACTCTATTAACTTAATAAAGTTGTGTAATTTAGGAAAGTTTGTACCATTTACTAAACTCCATTGGGTCAAGTTATTTTTTCTGACTTCTTATATGTAAAATAATAGCAGTAATATATAACCCATAGAGTCATTCTTAGAATTAAAACAGTAATTGAGAAATTCTTAGAACAATGTTGCATAAACGGAAAGTTAACATAAACATATTACCAATGCTTATTGCCCACTTTTTTTCTGGGTTGAACTAAAAGTGATTCTTTTAGAATCTAGAAATCTTCACCTAAAAATCTGTTGATGTAAGGGTTGATGTTATATGGGATGGATGCACTTTGGGAATATTGGTGGAGGGATGTAACACTTGTGGTAAGGTTGGCCCGGATACATTGTATGTCTGAAATCCAACTATGAAGAACTTTGTAAATCACAATGGTTGCAATAAAAGAAAAGTGAAATTAAGTAAAATTCCATTGACTCAATTAGATCTAACACTATTTTAGTGAGGATTTCCTTTTGTTGTTATTTTTGTAGTCAATAAGGTTATAATAGTGTTAGCGTGCATTGCCTTAATGTACCCTTACTATATCTCAGCACACCAAAGTGTCCAAGACCTTCCACCACTGTCCTTAGGAAAGGAAAGATTTCTTAACTGGTGGCTCCTTCTTTACTTTTTAGGAATCTGCATTCACAGACTAACATATAGGCTAGAGAGAACAGAGTCCCAAGTGGGATAGGTTTCAGTGAATGCCTGGAACTGCAGCATTACAGAACCTTTTAGCATTTTTTAATATAGTTAATATTTCTGCATGACATGCTTCTGCTGAGTTTAGCTCATACATTAGGTTCACTAAAAGATGAGCAGCAAAAACTAAGTGCAGATGGGGCTGGCATCATGGCGCTAGAGGTAAGGTGCCTGCCTTGCCTGTGCTAGCCTAGGACGGATTGCGGTTCGAACCCCCGGTGTCCCAGATGGTCCCCCAAACCAGGAGCGACTTCTGAGCGCATAGCCAGGAGTAACTCCTGAGCGTCACCGGGTGTGGCCCAAAAATCAAAAACCAAAAAAAAAAAAAAACCCAAAAAGCCAAAACTAAGTGCAGATGATATGTGAGTCTCTCAAATCACCACAGGGGCCTGTACTCACCCTTCTTGAGGGGTCAAGAATGAGAAAATACCTAGAAGATGATCCAACTGCGGGGATGAGGAAAGACATAGTGAGGAAGTAAGCTATTGGGTGATGAGTCCTCAGGAGGATGGTAATGAATCATCACCATCAAGATTTTTTGTCTTTAGTGGATGAGGGAAAGCTGGGCAACAATAGCCTATGATGCTCAACAGGGAACATAAGTGATGTCAGGGATGTCACCTGGTCATCTGCATGCAAGGCCAACAAGCACCTCAACCCCTCTATACCATTTCTCTGAGCCCCAAAGGTCACTCACTACTCTTGCAAATTGGGGCTTCAATGAAGTAAGGGGTGCTGGAACCCAAGAACCTCTGAACTCTGCACACTGGTGGCTACAGAATCCCTGTGGTTGCCTGAAGCCTATACAGCACAAATCCGGCAGAGGGACGCTCAGCTCTACATCCCATGCAGTGTCAATGGAACATGTGGTATGGCTGAGTTCTGGAATCTTCCCTGGTTGCATTTTTGGTCTAATTTTGGTGAGACTAATGCAGGGCCCCAAAGGGTGAATGAATGAAGGGCATCTCTTTGGCCTAACTGGAAGTGCCAGTAGTAATGGTTCCATCTTTCTTCCAGAACTCAATGAAGGCCTCATAGTGGCCCTACAGGTGAGATGGCACCTTGGATGGGGTGTGGACTCCACATCCATCCTATCCTCTAAGCTCCAGACTGGCCCAAACCTCGCTAAGAAGCACCCCTGAGAAAGAAGCCAGGTATGGCTGACAGGGTCTGGCCTCTGGAGGGATTCCCTGAGGGAGAGCTGGGCCTTCACCTCAACCTCCCCTGTGTCTGTGTCTGTGCAGTTTTAGTATCTCCATTGATATACAAGAGCAACACTTGGAGGCCACGACGAGGCAAAAGGTCCAGGTACTGCAAGGAAGCAGCACTTTGCAGCGTCTCGGCCCACGCGCGCCTCCCGCGCAAACCTCGCCCCCCAGCCCCGGGTCGCGGAGGGGGCGTGGCCGGCGCGCGCCGCCATTTTGGGCGCCTCTCTAGGCGCTCTGTTTACCACTCTATGGTCGCCCGCTCCCGCCCCGCCCCTCCCCAGTCATTGTCTGGAGGAGCAGCCGCGGCCGCAGCGCCTTCTCTTTATAAGCCCGCAGTGCCCGGATGTGAATGGATTACAATGTATCTTTCAGGGAAACCTATTATTATCAATGTGACTCCGCGGGGGAGTCCATGGTGATGAGGATGAGGATGAGGAGGATGATGATGAGGATGATGATGAAACACCTCTAAACTTGGAACAAGTTTAAGACTTTGTAAGAGGAGGAAGAAAATTAAAAACCCATCAACAAGATTTGTTTGAGGACAAATTAGAACTATCCTGTACTGCCTTTTTTTTTTTTTTTTTTGTAAACCATGAGAAAAAGTTATTGGATTTTTTTTGAATGATTTCTTTTTTTGGGGGGGAGGGGATTTTATTGCAATTTTATGGTGGAAAAATGCAAACACCAGAGCCAGGTGCATAATCTTGTATTCTGTGGATATCCCTGGAGCAGAACTGAGTCCCAGTCAAAATACTTTTTTTGTTGTTGTTGTTGTTGGGGGACACACATGTGAGATACTAAGTACTTGCAGAAGATTTTTGTCTCTTTTTTAAAGTCACTTTCCTTGGAATATTGTGAGCATATTTGTGGCCATTTAAGGTAACGTTACCATTTACTGTCAGAGTAAACTGTTTGTAATTGCATTTAATTTTAAAATGTTGAACCCAGTGTTTTTTTTTTTTTTTTTATTAAAACAAAAGGAACAACTATTAGTAATTGCCAATGGGAAAAGTGTGTGCATGCAATTTGTGTCTGGACTCGCACATCTAGCAATAACAGCGTGTGTAGATGTTTATTTTAACACACGTTAAAATAGCGTATGTTGCCGAGCCTGCATACAGCACGCTTGCTCTTGCGGGAAAAAAATAGAATTATGAAGCGTAATTATATCCGAAAAAGTGATGTGAAAAAAGTATGGTTTTAAGGGTACGCAGGGCCTGTAATGGTAAATGTTGAATGACAAAAACTTAAAATGCTGGAGAACAAGGGCTTATAGCGTGCCTAGGAACCCAAGTGTAAAAAACAAAACAACATCCACCCTCAAAAATTGGTCTCTCTCTCT